>LD352179.1:151038-179199 GCA_001465055.1 Ptychodera flava | reverse complement strand
TGAAGCATTTGTGTACTTTGCTCTGAATGCATTCACTGTGATTTGTAATGGTTCCACTACATTAAATTGCAGATGGCTGATCACAATGGTGCTACACTGCTGTGGTCCACACTGACAGGACTTAAACCTAAGATTAGAAGATTCCTTTATAAACAACTTGACCAGAAAACAAGGCTCATGTCAATGATGTGAAAGTTATTACAAGACAAACAGTATGGCATATTTATCCTGTGTGAAGTTTTCAGATACATTTTGTAAATTTCCGTTATCTGTTGGAAAAAGTATTTTGGTGTATTTCTATATGCTGAAGTATCCCCTTTGCCAAGGCACATCAGCCTCATTCTATTGCATTGCAAGAACAATCAGTGAAATGGAAGTAACAAAGATTAATTCATAGGAGCATTGTACAGGATCTACAATGCTATAAATCCGGCCAAGGCACCATATTCTGAACTGTACACCATCAAATCAGCTATCACAGTCTTTATTTTCATCTGCATATTCTCATAAAAATGAATTTCAAGAATCAACAAAACAGGCAGTTTTTGTTCTCTAAAATATTTTACAATTCTCTGCAAGCTTAGAGCTTGTGTGGAGCTAACTTTGACGTATATCAGTTAAGAAAGTTGTATTTTTACCATCCTGTATTTCTGGAGATCAAATTTTTTCCTATGAAGTTATAACAGAATAGAGTCCATTTTAAACTTCAACATATCCATTTAATACTTCTTTTTAATGCAAAAATTTGTACAGTGACGCAGATTCTGATTTTCTACAGTGAAGTGTGAGTGATGGTTAAAAACTTTTACATTCAAGGTGTGCATTGCATTGCCTGGAAGACTAACACAATATGCAACCCAATGAACATTCTGTGACAAGTTGTCTGATCAAATTTAAACTTTTATTCACAGTACGTAACCATTATCAGAAGACCCAACATTGAAACCACTTTTGTTGATCTCCATATCTTTATACACATACATACCACATGAATTGAATTACAAGCGTCTGAAAACCTACTTGTACATTTCATTCAAAGTGCATCTGATGAAAACTCTCTACCATTTCTAAAAAGTGTTAAAGTTATCAGTTCAAAGTTCATTTGACAATAAAAATGATATTCATTGACAGTGGACTCTGATACTAATTTGATGCAACTTTAGAAGTCATTGCTACGTTTTCTGTTTGACACTCACTTGATGACATTCAACTGAGCATAAGTTATTGTCCAAGGTCTCACCCTTCTGACATCCCCAGTCTTCAAGGAATTCACCCAATTTGCCTATATACAGATCAAACCTGGCCACAGAAAATAACTGAGGCTTGACCAGATTTCAGAAATTAAGCAAAGGCAATGTAAAGACAACCACATAACACTAGTAACAAAGGAAAGTAGTTTCACATCACAGTAGAAAGATGGCTATAATTGCTAAAGAAAGTACGCCTGGTGTATTTATTTTTCATTTGTTATCACATGAATATGGACAACTATTACATCCTACGTGCTCCATTGAATGTACATGCACTTGCTGCAGACCAATGCTTTTGACCAGGCATGTGCTTGATATTCAGAAGAGGGAAATATGAAAACAGGTACATTTCGTTTCAATCGGTGGTTTCACAGCAGTAGAATATATCAGAAATTATATGTCTTTACAATCATGTCGATCTTAATCATCAGGATTTGAAAAAGTTCAGACCACGAAGCTGACATATACAATAGAGATAACAGAAAGAGGAGTTTTGACAATTTCCCAAGGCAAACAAACATGCTTTCATCTGACTTGCTAAGAGAAACCAAATCTTTTATCATTGAGATCTCAGCCTGGAAAATTATCCCACACATTGCATTTGCATTACTGTATAGCACATCTTGCAGACATAATGATACAAGTTTATCATGTAGAATTGAACCTGATTTGATTTGAGAAATAAATATGTTTATATGTACCCATAGAGTAACAGCTGCAGCAAACTGAATGACCAATGAGAATCAGTACTTGGCAGGAAAATGACCTGATTGGCTGGTACTGTCAAACAGTCAAATTTAAAAGGACAGCATGAAACATGAAGCTGCAAGAACTTACATGAAATGAATTCACTACAAACCTAGACAATGGAGTAAAGTTGTATTCACTGATACATAGATATCAAAGATTAAACATTCAGATGCTATCATGACATATGTACAAGGAGAAATTAGGCCATTTTACAAGTTTAACAAAGAACAGGTTTTAATTACAATCTCTTTTTGATTAACTTTTCTAATCTTTTTATCCTGCTTGATTCCTGTTCCGGGTTTGGTCGGAGTATTTGTGACGTCGTTGTTGTTGATGTGTTTGCGTTTGTTTTCTCTGTTGATGTTGGTGTTGGCGGTGGTGGCGCTGGTGCTCTCTGACGGAATATCTCCAGCATCGTACTCTGCTCACTTCTTTTCAGACCCTGTCAAAGAGATAGATACAGCAAATTTTCAACTTGAATACATTTTTTCTTCAGCACTAATAAACTCAAATTGTTCCGACTACTCTGATGAGAAATTTTCAACCAGACCTTTTCACTTGATTACAATTCCTTTCAGTTCCCTTTTCAAAAAATTGCTCTAACTTGATGGGACTTCTACACTATTTGATGTTTTAAACATCAAATGGTACTTACTACGGCTTTACCATTAATAGACAAATACACCTGTAGAATTCCATAAAGCATGGTACGGCTATGATGTATCTTCCACAGTGGTCCCTTCCAAGTTGTGTGTACACCACTTACCACAGTACTGTCACGGCTAATGCTTCATTTTATAATTTAACACAACAATTATATTATAGCTCTGTCCATACCAGTGAATTTTGTGAGATCATCCCCCCGATTATTACTGACAATGTATCCAATTATCTAGCATTGTGGCCCCACATGTTTTCTACATCTACAAATTCACTGGCATTGCCAAAACTATAAAATGATAGCAATAGTGTACCCCTTCCTGTCCAATAATGGACTCAAGTAAACTTTACACTCCATAATGAACACGTGCAAAGCTTGCTTTTGTCCTTCATGGGCTGGGAGGGGGTACATTATTTATTCTTGAAAATTCAAACAAATTGCATTAATTATTGTAAGTATATTTACAAAGAGACTTAATAGATGCACAGAAAACTTATCAAGTTAAGCATGTATGAACAAAATTATACCAAAGTTATAATGTGAATGACAACTCCACATGAATTTTTACATGTAATGATTTAAGATACTCACCTTCATTTCTAAAACCTTCTGAAAACTGGCAGTGTCAATATCAGCGATCAGTTTGATGTAATTATCTACAAATGCCTGTGGGGGGTCATGTGGTGACATGACAACCTAATAAATAAACAAATAAACGTCAAGTTATAGTAAGTATATTTGTAACACTAGTGACATAGGTGTACTGGTATATTTTTTTCAAGATACCAGGGATGTTTTGAATCATATACCGGTACTATATGTATGGTGAAATATCTACACCTATTAAAAACCTTTGAGCACTGTAATTTTCTCCTGCCAAAATTTTAGTGCAAAATTTTACCTATTTTAATGAATTTTTCTGTAATTTTTTGATAATTTTGGACCAAGTGGACATCACATTTCATTTGCTACAATTTTTCTCAAAATGTTGGCAAAAATCTGAGAAAAATTGACTGGAGTTTACTTTATAAAGGGGACAAAAATAGACTTTGGCGCTCACAGAGTTAACACCATCAAAATTTAATTGAATTCATTTTGTTGGGAGTTTTGAAAGAGTTCATTCAAGATGTCTTAACCAACATGATTTGAGTGTGACTTTGTTTGACTGCTAGGATTAGCAATCAACTGAAGTTATTTGTCAATTTTCTGTATCATAAAATGATTACACTATGCCTTGGCTGAAAACTTTCATCACCAAATGTTGTTGTGAATCTTTGGTTTTCAATCACAGTGACAGACTTCTACATGTAGAAGGTATATCTGGATAGAAGGGTTCCATTGATATAATTTGTACATCAATGACTTAATGATTTTTCATTGATGAGTTTTCATTGATTTCAGATTCTCTATTATCAATCTGATTTTCCATTCATATTTACACTTCAATACTGTCAAATGTTAAGCAGTTTTTCATGGATTGACTAATTATAAATCATCAAATGTACCATTACAGTACCAATATGATAATTTACACCAACAGATTTGCCACAAACACAAACATCGTATAATAAATATTTATCATGGGTGTGCAGCTGAAATTTCAATGAGCACTGCAACATCTCTTTAAGGAAAACAGAAGAGATCAAATGAAAGGGTGGTAGTTGTTACTTACCTTAAGGATCATCTCTGCTTTGGTCATGCCCTTGACAACTATTTTTGTATAACTGATAGAAAAGAAAAACAAAACAAAAGATAGTGAGTAGATTAAATGATCTCATGTTATCACTGCCCTTCCCACAGTCATTTAAATGTAATGTGTCTAGGGATATTCAGTGGAAAATACTGTCTCATGACCTACATGGGTCATTATATCTATTAAAATTTAACCAAAGGATTAAAATCGTACGTAAAAGTTGTATCTGATGACAGTATCCATAGGACAACCCACATTCAGTCATGAGAGTGTAACTCAGGTATAGTCTATGGACTGTCATTTGAACCTACAACAATATTAACCCTTTCACCCCCAGTTCCCTGTATACAGGTCCAACTTTACCATAGAAAACAATGGATTTGGGACAAACCATGGTGGTGAAAGGGTTAAAGGGACGAAGTCGCCCATTTTTCATGAATTTTGTTTGATAAGAGATACTACTTATATTGTTTGACATGTTGAAAGATACTGATTGAATGGATCACACCATGCATATATTTGATCCCGATTTTAAACAAATTAAATGAAACCATGGCGAAAATGAATTAATGGTCATGACCATTAATTCATTTTCGCGATGGTTTCATGTATCGTGTCTAAAACTGGGGTCGAATATATGCATGGTCATCCATTCATTCAGTATCTGTCAACATGTCAGACAATATAAGAAGTATCTCTTATCAAACAAAATTCATGAAAAAATGAGTTACTTTGTCCCTTTAAAACCTTTAAATAGAAAATTCAACATTGCATTCAATGGAAGACAGAGGGTAAATCCTGGGGTCTGAGGTCAAACACCACCAAAGTTTTTGTCCTGACTGGTGCATGTGTAATTCCAAATTGTTTGATGGACCAGTGGTAATAATAACAAATATGAACAGGACTCCTGGTAGTAAACTAGACTGAAAGCCAGCTGGACTGAATACTGATATGGACCAGCAGACTAGACTGAATTACTAGTATGGACAAGCAGACTAGACTGAATTCTAGTATGGACCAGCAGACTAGACTTTATACTGAAGGCAATACTTACAAATGCAATTTACAAACAACTGATTCCATAGCACATGTATATCAAACATCTGGATACTGAGTACAAGTATGGTATGTTTTTATGAAACAAGGCACATCGTATTATAATAACATTTCAACTTGGCCAAAGATAGTTTATGAATGATTACATTAACATAACAAAGTCAAATCTAACCTACTGACAACCTTTCTATTCTAACAGATATTCAACATTTGTAAGTGTCTCACAGACCACAAGTGCAAACGTCCAGGCAAATGAAATCATAATCCCATTTTGTACCAGTCAATTCAATGATATCTGTGTTTCTCCTTCAATGCAGAGAGGGTCTTTTGAAGTAATTAGAAAATGTCAACAACCAATAAATATGAGAGGTTAGCAGATTTTCACAGTTACAGTCCAGTGTGGTAACTAAGACAGATAAGTGGGTACGATACTTAACAGAATATGATTGGCTCATTCAGCCAAGATTGGTGTCCATGACAACTGCAGTATCACCGTGGAATGCTTGCTACTCAGACTGGCGTATTTGCATACAACATTAATGTACATAAAAATTACAAATTGCTAAGTATTACAATCATGTCAATTTTTACCATGGCAACCTAAATCCATCCACACTGTTTACACTATTCACACTCCTAGCTCTTTCCTGTCAGAGTGTACATTGTACATATCACAGTATATCATACATATCAACGGCACAGTGTAACTGTAAAAACTCCCAAAATAGTCATTTGTGCCTCCTAATATTTGCAATAAATGGAAAAGATCACATTGGTTGTCAAGCTCTCACTACACTTTCCATGTTTTCTATTTTAAAAGTCAGTCTATTCCACAGAGTACAGGCTAATGGAATGTTAACCATCTCCCTGCCAAAATTATCTTTCACTGTTGGTTCTATTTCATCAACACCACTAGGTTACAACATGCCTTTTAAAACACATTTCTCAGATTTGACCTTGGGAAAACCCTTAAAACATAAATATTGTACACAAACATGGTTTTCACTGCGTCAGAAGTGTCTTACTATGGCATTCATGAACACTTGAACTGAAAGTGACCCTGACAGTGCGTGTCACAGTGGTGTCTATCATAGTGATCCTATGGATAACTTAATTTTTATGCTAATTTTGAATGACTAGACCCTAAAAGTATCAAACTGCTCTTTCAGTTAACTTAGAGGGTGCTGGAAGCCGATATTTACTGCATTTGGAAGTATAACATCTTACGTCGTACTTGACAGGACATGAGAAAACTGTAGGTGAGGACTGTACAATGAAACCAGGGTGTGAATGTGACATACCTAACTGGTGCTTTCCTTCCAACTGTTGAACCAATTGATGGAAGATCCAACAGCACAGTCTTCAATGAATGTGTGTCCAATAGAAGTTGTTCAGCGCCAACTGTACTCACTGGTTTGCATTTGAATGTATGGTTAATGAACCTTGGTATGAAAGAACTGCCAACCAGGAAGAAATAATGAAATGTTGCTTATAACAATACTTCAAGGACATTTTTTGTTGCCATTCTAATGGATGAGACATGCTTTTAGATTTTTCTTTCCGAACATTTTTGTTATGTTATCTTGCTGCATTCAAAATTTCATCTACTTCTATGGAAATTGTTATTAATAATGTTGTGTCTGTCTGTCAACTTATGAATTCCTTTCACTGGACAATCATCAATCGATAACATATTTCATGCAATTTCGAATAATATACATGATGAACATGATAAAGTACTTAAGATGTCGCCAAAAAGAAAATATTGATCATAAAAGGTACACAAAGATTTCACTGAACAGTGAGAGTGTTATATAATCATTGTTTGGAGTAAAGCAACACAACAAACAGATACTGGGATTACGATAGCTTTCTAGAGGATGACAGTCATATTATTTCAATTTGATTTGAAGAGTTCCAAACTTATAGAAACTTAAAAAAAATTGATAAACATACTGATTGATATTGCATGCAGCCTTCCTAAGAAATTAGTTTCAATTGTTGAGCAGAAAGCATGTTTGACAGTACAAAGACACAATGATTAAAAGTTTCAAGTTTGTTGCTAATTTTTTAAATTTCAAAACTTTTCATAGAAACTCCAAATTTTTCAATACTTTGCTGGTCACTGCTTTCATGAACTCATTTTAAAACCTATCAAGTAGATAAAGTTTTCACTGTCTTGTTTTTGTTGTGAAATTCAAAATTTAATTTTCCCCATTGAGTATTATTGGGAAAAGTAGCCATTTTAAATTGCAGTATCAGTAAATTTGAGATAATTTTTGCTGTAGAAGCAAAACTGCACAGTGAACCATGATTTTCCCTATGGTTTAATTTTCTCCATGAAAATTTAAGTAAAACTTTAAAATTTCAGTTATTAGGCATACACTATATACATACTACACTTGACTTACTTTACAAACTTAATGCAATATTGAGTGTAGTATTTCCTAGCTGATGCAAGGTTGTCTCTGATCACTGGTACAACTTGTTTGATGTGTGTGGTAATGGCTGTCACATATCCACTTTGATCACCCACTGTTTCTACAATTGACCAATTAATCTGTGAGACAAAACAACAGAAAGGACATGTTTATAAACATTGAATGATATCTGCTGGTTATTCTGACATATATGTAGTGTTTGTGAAATCTGTGACGCATGATCTCACATCTTGGTGAAAAGTTTCAATAAACTCTACAACAACTATTGAAAGAACACCAAGAAATGGAAATTATCACAACCTGAAGTGGAAAGTCTAATTATCAAAGACATCTGTACTCAAATGAAGAACAAAGTACTTCAACTTAATACACAATCAAGCTGATGAGTAACAATTCATGACAGTTATACTTCTGCACTAGATTTATTGAAAGATCTGATCCAGAAACAAACATCTGGAGCTCCATTTCATATACAGTGCATTCACTTTTGAAATTCTATCAATGATGACAGTTTTGAATGAAATTCAAATTGTTGTGAGTCATTATCAACAGATAATATTCATTGGCTTAAAAAAGTGTGCTCTGAACAAATTCATGGATACCTGGTGTTTAGCAAGTCTGTCATACATTTTGCTGATTGATGGCTCTGTAACTAAGGACAAATGATTGTTCTATCGTACAAGTTGCTGATTGATGGCTGTGTAAGGACACATGGCCCTGGCAAATACTGTTTCATATCTTTTTGATATTCACCATGTTTCATGGGTAAATTTATAATATTCTTCAATGACTGTATGGCACGAGGTAGTATGGCAGATAAGCCTAAGTGTGGAAAAGTGCTTCAGCTGTACATGTACTAACAATACTGTTTCAGCCAGCTTTTGACAGCATGGGGACACAGAGACTCAGACCCATAGTAGGTTTAAATTGGGGACAAATTACATTTATCACAACTTATCACAAACTCCTCATGTGGCAAATTTATGTAGTCTTGAAGTCATGACCAAATTTTTTTAGCCACATAAATAAAACTTTTCCATGCAAAAGAGCTCATTTATTAGCATAATGGCAGTGTAGATATAAGTACTGTGGTGTTCAAGGCCTGGCCTTGTGTCATAGTTGTGATCGAGCAGGCTAAATATCATCTTTAGCATAAGCATTTTTCTTGAGATAAAAAGGGTCCGGCCAAACCCAAATCCTGTGAAACAAGACACAATGGTATTGCTCAATTAATTTCCCACTGTTTGAGAGTAACAATTGTTTTAATGATTATGATAACATTTTTCGCAAGAAATTTTTTCATTTGATATTTTGATATCATCAAGAAATGGCTGGTGATGTTAACTATTAATACATCATTAAGCTGGTGGAATCTGCAAAAATATCAAAATCATTCAGAATCACATCATTTCTTGTATAAGTTACAGCAGTTTGAAATAGGCCAAATGGACAATTTACCGGTAACAGTTCTCCCACTTTTGAATTTTAGCTTTCATATTTATGAGTGACCATGCAAAATGGCAGTTCTCAAAGGTGATGATTTGAAAATGCATATGCTTACTATAATTACTGTTGTCAATTTCCCTTTGCCATGACTCTTAATAAAATTTAAGTTACTAATAACAGTCAAGCTAAATGCCATTTAAATTGGAAGGCAGCAAAATTACCTTCTGACATAATATTGTACCTAATGGACCACCCTAGGTGATTTCTTTTGAACCACAATGTACTTAAGGGGTCTTCAGGCATGACATCACATGATGACATGACCTAGATTTGACCTTTTGGAAAACCTCAGTTTTTCTCCTTTTCCCTTGTATTATGACTCTGTTTGTGAAAGTTTCCTTTGAAATTATGGGTTTTACTATCAAACTGTGTAGCAGCAGGTCAAATTTTGATTCAAGCAAAGTAGGTAAAACTGTTGACAGACTCAAGGACGAACTGGACTCACAGATGCTAAGGCAAGCCTCAGTGTATTGTAGTATCAAACAGCAACAATGTTTGTCTTACTACCAGGGAATTTGTAACTTTGTAGAAAGGAGAGTAAACTGTTTCATGATACGTTGCAACTTTGTAGGAAAGAGGGTACACTGTTTCAACATCTTACAACTTTTTATTGTTACAATGTTAGCTGTAGTTTTCTGTTGTGGAGTTTTCTGTTGAGGAGGCATTGTCTAAAAATTCAATAGCCACTAAAATATAGCCCTTATGGTGACCCACAAAGATTATTTTATAAGCGACAGAACAAAAAAATTGCTTCAAATGTCAAAATGCCGTGCCCTAGGCTGGCTGAAACACTGTAACAATGGCCAAAAGAAGGCCACAACAGTCAATAAAGGTTTTATCATACATGTATACCTCATTATGACATAACTGTTGTTGCCCTATAATTATCTTTAACACACTTGAAAGGGCAAAGTCTATGCAAGAAGTTACTGCAACAGTCTGGTTTGGAGCTTCTTCACTGACGTAGACTTACAAGGAGAATATTGAGCTATGTGAGAGGTCTGAAATCGGCAGTCTGCGCCCCTAAACTGCGCTAGCGCATTTCAATTTGCGCTATCAATCTGCGCTCCCATTCTGCGCTATCAAACTGCGCTCCCATTCTGCGCTATCGATCTGCGCCCCTGTTTTGCGCTCTCTATTTCTCCCTGGGTACTGTAACTGAAGCAGTGTATTTGACAGCCATTATTCTCATTAAATGAAACTTGCCCTGCAGCAATGCTTTTGATTGGAACTATGTATTTGCAACAGCTTGAAGGTTTGACAGCTAAAATGAACAAATTGTTCAGATTTCCCTGCTGTGAAAACGACCCAACTAGCGCAAGAACGTACTACGTCGATTATGATTTTACTGTTTCCATCATTTGATTTTTTGATATGACATCGGATCGAGACATGGTGCTACAGGCGCATTTAGGGAGCTGCATTTAGGACCCTGGTAGCGAGTCCTGTGTATCATCGATGGCTGCCAGGGCCTACATGGAGATAGAGTTGACCTTTCAAAATTCTGCCTTCTCGACATACACGTACATACTTTTTTGACTTTCCAAACATGTAAACTACATGTATGAGTGTGATAGAAACGACACAACCACTGAACTTAACCACGTATCCGCGGTTTGAAACAGTCCCGACATTTACGTCCCTCGGACTGGCACTGTCGCTCTACAAACCCTCGCCCCGTCCGGCTCATTCATTGACTCGGATGTGATACATTGTGGATGAAAATTCAATTTTATTTATTTATTTATTTATTTATTTAATTTATTTAACTTTATTTACTGTCGATAACATGTTCGGCCAATAAGGCCGATCTTCCACAAGGTCGACATTAAAAAATTTACAGAATGACAGAGGAAAAAAAATACAAATACTAATACAAGCAACAAACCTGTAAAAAATCAGGTCAAGAAAAAAAAAACAGCAATTAGGACAATAAGACAACTAACCCTACAACAAAAGGCAAGAACATATCACACCCGATCCATGAGGAATTTATACAATTGCAACTTGAAAGATCTCAGATTTGGGCTGTTTTTCAAAGACAAGGGGAGTTCATTCCAAAGGACAGCGCCAGAATATGAAAGGCTTTTTCTCATTATTTCCGTTCTAATTTTTGGCAAGTACAAATTGTTTGTTGAAGTTGAGCGCAGAGACCTGGATGAATGAACGTTAGCAGGCTGGAAAAGATTACTCAAATAATTTGGACACAAGCCATTGACAATTTGGAACATCTGGACCCCTTTTTGATAAATCAAGCGACTACCAAGTGGAAGTAGGCCCAAAGTTTTAAACAATGGACCAGTTGGTTGATCCCATTTAGCCCCACAAACTAAACGAATAGCCTGTTTTTGCAACTGAAAAAGTTTGTTACAGTAGGATTGATCACAATTTCCCCAAACAACCGAACAGTAGTCGAAGGTTGATTCAAATATAAATATTGCAGAATCAGTAGACAGTCCCCTGTAAATCAAATAGGTGTGTACATACAGGTTCAGTAAGGTTGTACTTTCACTCGGCCGCTAGTTGACAGGTTCACAATCGATGTGATTGTGAGTGCACTGAACAGCTAGAACGTACGTGTTGTCATGCTGAACTGTGGCCCACCACGGTTAGTGGTTTTCAATGTTAAAAATCGTTGAAGTGCAATTATGTGCATAAAACTAGCCATTAAAGGCTGACCGGTCGATGAAAATACGAAAACTTTCCATGCAATATGCATTATTCACACCGACACGGCTTCATCAACTGTCCCCGTACTCAAGGAAGATGACACGCGTATTTTATTCAACATATTCGGTCATCTATTCGGTATTCGTAGCGCACGATCTCGTTCAAATGTTTTACTAGCCAAGCCTTTTTGAATGAGCTATACTGTTCTGACTGAGAATTTAAAATAAGTTCGAACTAAATTTAACTTATTCCAACTTAAAGTCGACCGTACATCGGTAGATCCTGCACGCACGCTTGGCTGACGGATATAGATCGGAGCGCGGAGGGGGGGGGGGCTATATACCGGAAGGAAGGAAGAAAAACCAGTTCAAGTGACCTGAAAATGTACTTCCAGACGCTTACAACACGCTTGCGACGCTTGATCTCCACCAACATGCCACGGTTTTCGTTGCTCGATAATCCGGTCCTACATTCTCTCCAAAACAAAACGAAAACTGCCAGGACTTTCTTTTGGGGAAAAGTGTTTGGTCACATCGTACCGGGAAATTTCTGAAATATTACTAAAATGGCAAACTATCAGCTAAAATCGGTACAAGAACGCATATAGATAAAGTTTGAAAAAATAATACGAGTCAATCTCTCCCGTCGTAACAAAGGGCGACAGGTTTGCAGCGCGGTGCAAAAGCTATTAATTATAAGAAAATACAACAAACAGTTTATGTTGTCAAGAGTTAGATGTGTTCGTTTCATCTTGAGGTAGGAAAACTACAACCATAGACTCCGTTTTTAAAGTCTATGCTACAACCGACGTCCCGTTTGCACAGATGTCGGCGCTGATATGAACTTGACAATCATTTTTCACAAAGAACACGCATAAATTGCCGCGCAAGACAGGAAGTATATAGACAGCGTGAGTCAAGAACAAGTGAATGTCCAACGCGATCGCGCGACGACAGCACACAGGTCTCGATCAGATAGACTTTTTTACACAAGTTTCGACATCTTCATCTTGACTGTGAACTCTGGTAACCAGATTGTAACTGTTGAGACAACAGTATACAGTTAATCTACTAGTTAAACGTTCGAAAATTGGATTTAAACCAGGTTTAGCAAAGATGTGGTTGCGGTTTTAAATTGCCGTCTCCGGTATAGAAATAAATACATGCATGCACCACGGTGTTTGGGTCAAGTAGGGGTAACTTTATTACTACTAGTCAAAAGTCTATATTCCACAGAGTGCCGTGACCACCCCCCAAAATGCTAGCAAGCGGTGAGATTACAGAGTTGTGGCTGCCGGGGTGGCCACTGACACTACCACTATGTTTCTAATGTTTCTAATAACTATTGCTGAAAACGTCACGGTGATCTTCCATTCCGACGTCTGGTGCCCCACTTGCCAAAAATTTTGAAAACGGTTGTTCACTCGAATTTAGGCTATCGCTGGGCAGATCGTCCATGTAGCCGACACGAACACGAAGTGTCTGTTAGCGGCTACCAAAAATATGAAAAATAGTAAAGAATGAGCTACAAAATCACTATCAGTTTCGCTGGGAACATATTCGATGGCTTGTTACACAACTGTTACCAGATTTCAGGTAACACTGTTTACCACACGATGGATCTTTATTTAATAAAGTAACCTATAGAGATAGCTGATTGATATCGTAAATAAGACAGGTGCCTCTACGGCGGTAAAACTTAAATCCGGTCCGGGCCCCCGAGAGTTGAAATGTCCGACTTCTGCATGGTCACCGCGCCGTGCAGTGTAGCGACAATGATATGATTGCAATTTCGTTTGAAGTTCGTTTACATGTATGTTAACGCAAATGAGGCGAAAAATATCATTGTTTGCCAATATCTTGTTATACGGGACGAGATCGTGCTACTCTTGTACTGCATGAGCTTTGATCAAGTGCATTGGCCGTCTTTTGATTTTGAATGTCGAAAATTGCATATGTAACCTCTCCTAAAGCCTTGTGAACTGCGATATGTTTGCATTTTTTCACGATTTTACTTTCTAACAAAAATAAGTTCACGTAAATGTACTGATAGATGCGGAGGGAAGTTTTATTACTCACAAAATTTGAACTGTGTGGACAAGTTTGAACAATTAAATAATGAACGGTTGCCGCTCTCATAAAATTGCCACTGCATGGACGTGTGTCATAATCTTCCAAGAAACAAACGTGATGTAATTTACTGATATGAGTAACACTGGATTCCTATGTAGTTGATTTCCTTGATGTTCTGGTTGTAAGCTTTATTCTCTCCCTTACATGGCTAGTTTTTGAAAATGTCGGGAAATCAAAGACGATGTAAAAACTGCTCAAATCACTTGCTCATTCCGACACAAACAACAGTGTACTAGTTTATCAACATATCATGTAGTGAGTAGAATTCAAAGAATATCCAAATGTCGAAACATTAAAATGAACACAATATGAGAAGATTCCTTTCACAAAAAGATCAACTTCAAGTGATACTTTTGAAGATTTGAAACCGAGTACGTATGCCCTACTTCACATCTCGTCAGTCTTACGTCATCGACAAGTCACCCACCGCGTCGGCAGGCTTGACGTCATGGACGTAGACTTGTCAATCATCACGGAAGTCGCGAACGTGTGATCTGTCGGGTTCAAACGTTTCTGTGAACATGAACAGAAATTCTCAGTATTGACAAAGAAATCGTCAAAAAAGAAGTTGAAAATCGTGATGCTAACGTAAACATAATTTTGTATCCACCTGTGCCATTCCATGTTGCAGGGTTGCGTCGCCAGCCCTGCCACTCTGCTGTGCATTGTTGGACTCGGGGAAATAGTCGCCGTCGACTAGCAGCAACGTCTAACCATGGGGATACTAACATAATTTGAGTCAGAACTTGACTTTGAGCTTAAAACTACTTGATCACTTCCCGACCTCCTTATACGAGAAAGAAAATCATCTAATTTTTACTACTTCACATATCTTTTGTGTCGGATCCACTGTCCACAGAATGTATGTATGTCGTGATTGTACCGGAAATAAATTCGATCTTCCTTACTCATAACCAGTCGTCCTGACAATCCTGACATACGTCGAAGTTTTTAAAAATACATTACGAAAATACTGAAAAGTTTTCTAATATTATGAAAAATAGTGTTGCAAAGTGTTGGCAATGGCATGATGGTGGGAGGCAACCGACAGCTATAAAGTTACAAGTAACTACAAATATATTTCGACAATGATATGTCCTACGATCTGGCTGGCAGCTTTATCAATCTGTGGCAAAGTGCCACGGATTTATATCGCGTTAGTTTCGTTAATGTCGCAGCTACAAAACTAAACTTACAACATTCCATAGATAGCGCAGAATGGGGCGCAGATCGATAGCGCAGAATGGGAGCGCAGTTTGATAGCGCAGAATAGGAGCGCAGATTGATAGCGCAAATTGAAATGCGCTAGAGCAGTTTAGGGGCGCAGACTGCCGATTTCAGACCTCTCACATACCTGGAATATTGATGAGCATAGAGAGTGTCTACTGAATGTGCAACAGCATATGCATAAAGGCCCCATTGATTTACACAGTATATGGCTACAAAGATGTTTTTTGACATAGATTATTTTTTACTGAATGTTAATTTTTACTGAATGTCATCGATTTTTACCTGCACTAAAAATGTAAGGCAGACTTAAACTAAAGTGCAGACGACAATTTCTGAATTAAGCACACAGACCCAGAAAAAAGTAGATACGGAAATTGATGTGTTTACCCACATACGGGGCAACCAGGCCAGGCATGATATGTAACATTATTGCACTGATGTATAGGAACTTTCTCCATGGCATTGTGAGGGTGGGCAAAATGAAGTAGATGATAATTGAGATCAACTCACCTTATTCATCGCTATAAGTGCTGGCTCACAAGACGCCTCAAGATCTTGTACAAGTAGTTGTATACAACTTGATATCACACTGGGAAATGAAGAATTCAACTTTTAATCTTTGATCAGTCAATGATTGTGGAACTCTACTGTCTTTCAATGGCAAAGTTTATCACTTGCCACAGAAATGAGGATGGGCAGAGATGAAATCATAAATAGATTTTCAGTTCGACTTTATGACATAAAATTCTTTTCAGGAATACCATAATGAACAAATGGACCTAAATGCAATTTTCCCCAAAAAACCAAATGCCAACACTGTACAGCTGTAAATGGACAGATGATAGGAAAAAAATATCATTTGTAACATTCATTACACTTAGTAAAGTTTTTGTACAAATGTATTGCATCGAAATTATCACCCTGATAGTTTAGTCACTTTGCAAAATGCAGTATTGCATAATCTTGTAGTCAATACCATCGTGAAGAAATGAACAGCTATTGAATAAACTTAAGGTTGTTTTTTCCCATTTAATTCAATAGCCACAGCAGACAGTCAACTGCAATCCTTATTATTCATAAATAAAAATTTGGGTAGATTTTCATGAAAAACATAAAAGAAAGATGGAAACAACCAACTTCAGGGTTTGATGTACACTTGGTCATGTGACACAAACACCGACATGTAAAAAAACTGATTAACGCTAACTCATGAAATATATATCACAGAGTATGAGTGTAAATCAACATTTTATGATGTTAAAAAAGACATACAATAAAAATGAACTAATATTTTATGACTTGCAGTCTGCTGCTATCATAATTATGAGTTCAGACTCCCTTGTGAGTTCTCTCTCTCTACTCATGTTGTAAATTACACTGTTGGCCCAGTTACTCTATTTCTCTTATTACCAATTATCCATTTGCAATGAATGACTAAAAGTTCCTATATTCTACCATGGACAGCTGTGCACACAAGATACAGTTAATTATCCGCTGCAAGAGCTGCTCTGATCTGCATCATTAACTTTCAAACTCACTGAAGAGTTAAATTATCTTTTTTTTCAAGCCAAAACCACAGTCCTAGGAAATATGGATTACATAGATATCAGATGTTGATGTGTACCCACACATTACAAAAGACAAAAAAGCAATGTTGATAAAATCTTAATCCAATACCACATCCACTTTTATTATTTACCTTGGACAGCTAGGACATGGAATTCTGAGAAGGGTTAACATGTTCAATGAAAGGATGCACTGTTAAACAAAGGTAGATTATTGCACACTGTAAAGATAGAAATTGTGAATCTGTTACTTACTTGTGATAAACGTCCATTTCTCCACTCAGGACTATCTTCTCTGCAAGAGAGCTGTCAACCTTTTCTTTCAGTTTGTCTTCAAGCTAAGTTTAAAACAAAGTAACAAACATCAAAACCTGTTGCAATGGTTTCAAGACATTAAAATCAAATATATTTGTGACAATATATTTTTTTATCACTACTCACTCCTTTAGTAATCTTTGTATTTGTTTTACTATAATCAAGGAATCTGCAAAAAAATTATTTCCATATTCACAGCTATTTAAACTTTCAAAGGAAAAGTAAACATGATCAACACCTTTGACATTAGGGATATCTAAAACATGGACTGACCAGGGTCTATTACGGGCACATCTTGTAATCTGCCTATGCAATTCCTGCCCTGTGGCCTTTGACCTTTAACCTACCTGTTGAGTTGTTTCAAGGCAATAGTCAGCTGTACATAGAATACAGCACACTAATCTTTGTTCATATTCAGTAAACTTGGGAATGTCACTTGGTGTATCTTTCAAAAGACTTGATATATTTAGTCCACCTGCCGTTAGACCACCACTGCTTGAAGTGCTAGTCCTGGAGGGACAATAAGAAATGAAATTTCATAAATTTGTCTGCCAGTAAAAGTAGCGACAACTGCCATGCTTCTGATTATTGTTCTATTATATTAAATTCCAATGGAGGATATGGCATACTTCTTGTTTATATTTGTCCTATTTATTGATTTCAAATGGTACAGGCCAGACTAAGAAATGCCTATATGACTTGGCACATCAAAGCTACGATTCTGGACATGTGAAATCCCCCTTTTTCATCCAGCTGTTTTCAGTGAATATTTTGGTTAGTAGAAAGAGAGACAGGAGTATGAGGGGAAAACCATTTGCCAAAAAACATTTACTGGAAAATACACCCCAGCTCCTTTACAAGAGCAATGATGTATTGAAGAAAACAAGCTTATTATCATGCTGTAAAAATGTTGCTAACTTTTCATACATTTTATTTGATCATCTTTACTTGATAGCTCTTGTCTCATGAATCAAGAGTTAAAACATGACAAAGCTGATCAATAACAACAAACCTACAAAAGCAACTGTGAAGATCTTACAATAGTAGGAAATTTAGGCAGAGAAATGAACATAGGGCTATTTAGTACTGAACTGCTTACTTTGGTAAGTTGTTGATGAGTACTAGTAGGTTGCAAACTTTTCAGTAATTTTCAGACATTTCATATGATCATCTTTACTTAATAACTTGGACACTCCCAAAACAGCAATTGCATCCAGTAGCTGAAGGCATGACTATCTTAATGAAGACCTGTACAAAAGCAGCTATGAAGATCTCAAAAACAAATCAGAAACTCAGGCAGAGACATGTGCAAGGAGCTTTATCACATGCACAAGCCAGGTTTGTCATCTCCAAACAAAAAATACAAGATTTATTCTCTGGTCGTTCTACATCACGACAACACGCGTCTATGTCATCAATTTTGGTGCGTCGGATCTTCTTTTGCGTCGATCTTCGGTGTACTCGTCAATGTAAACAAACAAGATGGCGGCCGATATTTCTCCCATGATCAAAATATGCCTGACGTGAAAATATTGTAAACATTAGTCATGATTATTAGAGTCTGACAAAATACATCAACTAGGCAAATTTTGAGTCCTCATGTTTTAGTTTTGTCGCCAATATGCATGGGGGTTTGTATTCGTATAGACCCCGCCGACGCCTGAACTTTCGACGCAATGTGCACTTTCATGTGGTAGACATACCGGTACGGTTGCCACTGCAACACACCGCAGGCCTCCAAAGTCATGTAATGATATTTTCACAGACTACGACAATAATAATCCGAACAATGTAAATAAAGAGTGTACCGCCTGTATATTCCGAAGGAATTACATGAATAATTTGCGGAAACGAAGAACTCGAAGCTGGTCGCGTTACCGTGAGTTCCGTAAGCACTGCAACCAGGGTCAGGCGCGACGTTTATAGTGTTCGCGCCGTTGAGATTCAGTCGATTTTTGTTCCCAAAAAATAGCGTATTTTCGTCTGAGGTAAACTTCTAGGCCTGTGCTATCTTTGAAATAGTGTATAACTTTGTGGAAGGTACGTGTAGACCAAGAGGTCGTCTGGCATTTGCCCGGGGGCATTTGCTCCATACGCGAACGAACGTAAACGCCGTGTTCCTCGCTTACGCGACGGACGACTGGAAATGATTGACAACTTGCTCACGGCGTATTGATATAATTCCTAAAGTAGTTCAAAAGTTTAAACGTGGAATCGTCATGGAAAACTTATTTTACATTTCAAAAAATAACGAATTCTTGGCTTGTACATGTGATAAGTATATTATTCCCTAATATTTTTCTTCGTTCAGCCCGGAAAATATGAGTGACGTAATGACCGTGTCACCACTCGTCTTTGACTCGTGGTGACACGGTCATTACGTCACTCGTATTTTCCTTCGCTGAACAAAGAAAAATATTAGGGAATAATATCTAATTGTAGTATTGAACTGCTTACTTTGGTAAGTTGTTGATGAGCAGTTTTATGGCATATTCACGTAAATACTTCTGGAATGTCGATGTCAGAGATAGCAGTGGTGTGCCAGTACTCAGCTGTGAACACTGTACCATGCATTTCTTGTAGTAAACAAACAAGTCAGCGCATGATGGCAGAATGGTACCACCGTCTTCGCCTTCTATTTTAGGAAGTCCTGATGCTTTGAAGTCCATGACAAACTTGTCAATGAGCTCTGCAAGGTTTCTGAAGAAAGTAGACACAGCGCATCACAGATACTTCAAATACAACAGCTTGTACTACCCAACTCTTTTTTATGCTATTTGTGGAGTTTGGACACTCCAAAAACAGCAATGGCGTAAAGTAGCTGAAGACAAGACTCTACTATCCTCATTGTCAAGTGCAAGGTCAATAACATGACTTTCATGTTGATTACATGAAATCTATCACATGACATATCACAGATAAAATTGTATGTTGATGCATTGCTTATTCATCCGTTCTAGGAAGATGAAAAGACTGGTAAACATAATAACATACCTCTTGGAATGAGTTCTAATCTTAGTATTTTATTTTAAACAGAGAGAAAAATCAATTTATCTTCAATCATACCTGCCCTGTGCATCAATGTATATCTGTAGATGTACTTCAAAGCATTTAGAAATGATACCATTAAATGGTGAAATCTTGGGTTTGGCCACCGTCTGAAAAGATGAAGTTAGATTATTTTAATGGGGCAAAAGTGGGCTGACTTCAACTTTCAAAGTAATGGAAGAGTTTTGTTGTACTTGAGAGATGTTACGGACAAAATCAATGACGGTGAGAAATGCTGGGTGATAATACTACCTATACTTTTGACTGTAGTATGGGGTCTCTACACTGACAAAATCAATGTCGGTGAGAAATGCTGGGTGATTATATTACAACAGTAGTATTTGGTCTCTACACTGTGACAATAAAAGATGTGTATGTGGATTAACGTTGGATACACATTTATGACACATTTTTTGTACAATTTCTAATGCTAATGGGAGACTTTAATCCATATAAACTGTATAGAAGGACGCTAAAAAGATGTTGCCTTTATACTCTACAATACTTTGGCATTTTCATTGTCTTTGTATTCATGTTTTCAACTGAATATTATCAACATAAAAACCATTCAACAGTTAATAATATCAAAATAAAACCATTAAACAGTTAATATAATCAAAATAAAAACCGTTAAACAGTTAATATTATCAAAATAAAAACTATTAAGCACTTCACCTTAATCTCTGCTTTTTCCTGTGTTTCCTCATCATCATCCATTTCAAATGGATTAGTGGACAAATTCTCTACATCCGGGGTTGCTGCAACACTGTCCGGTGTCTTGTCCTCACTTTGCAGTGTACTGCCCGTAAATCTCTTGGCAAGCAAAGCCTCAAAGTTCATTGTCCTCTGGATGGCAAATAGCAACAGTTTGACTTCTATTTCAGATGCTCTTTTGGCCATAATCTTGGCTAATTCTTCCCTGTGATACAAGTAACCACAACAAACATTTAGGATTCAAATTAAATAATTCTTGCTGTACACAAAATCTAAAGACACTGAATTACAATATACCAACCCATAAAAATTCTTCCAATAAATCTATGAAAACATTCTTTTCCTCCAGAAATCTCCTTTCTACGTAAAATATTACATGCTGAATATTACACCCTACATGAAACTTCTATAAAATGGTTATCTCAGCTATGCAAAGTACCGGTGAAGTGAAAAATTTGAAAATTTCTGTACATACCTTGTTATATTACAAAATTCTACACACATCCTTTCACTGACTTCCCATTCTGAGGGAAATAGTCTCCCAAATTTCTCTTCACATTCAACAAGACTTCTTTTAATCCATGCATATCTCCGATCAATTTTATCCAACCAGGCCACATCCTGGTTCTCATGGAATAAGACTAAATATTCCTGGAGTTGTAATTTGACAAACCATTTCAAGAGGTCTCTCCTAAAAACAGTACAAATTAGAATTTTGCTACGTTAGAAACATGCAATTGCAAGACTGGTTTGCTTCGTACAAGTATACTGGAATTCATGATCAGTTTAGAAGTTTACTGGGATAATAGCTGTAATATTTTCATCATTTTTGTTCCCTAGAACAAGTACAGTTTCTATTCTACAATATGTTAGCCATGTCAACACAGTGCATTGTATACAGCATAAAATGATAATGGTGATGAATAAATTCTAGTTATGACTACAAGTTCAGTTTTCGATAATAACATTGTACATCACATTAATACAGGTTGTGTTCCTAGGTAGAACACTGGGAGCACGAGGGGTGTCATGATTTTGAGAGTACTACCAGAGTTTTCTGATAATGCACTCAGGAGTTTATTCAAACATAGGGTAAATTACACTTTCTCTAATCTGTGAATAAATTAGACAACACACAGACCTACTCTTTAAGCCTGCCGCACACTAGAGAAATTAGCTGAGCACAATTTCATTCGAGGCTGTTTGCTCAGCTAGTTTACCCTCATGTGCGGTCGATTTTTCATGAGTTTTTGTCCTCGCGAGGCGTTCAGCAAAATATCCAACCTGTTTGATATTTTTTGCCTCGCGAGGCAAATTCCTCACCGTATGCACCGGAGAAAGTCATTTTTCCTCACGTCTTTTAGACTAAAGCGCACATGTTGAGATCACATGACAGTGCAAAGTGACTGCCTGTAGCCTGGCCCGTAGCATTGAAAACGCAGTCGCTTGCGGTTCGATACACGGCGAATGCCGTCAAAATACATGACATAAAAGACAGATTGACCTATCTTTCTAAATGCGTACAGCAGCCTTCGTCACGTATTGAACCACAAGTGACTGCGTTTTCAATGCTACGGGCTATGCAAATCGCCTGTGTGGACACGTTGCGTCGGTCCCGGTCCCAGTTGACCAGGCCTCCGCCATGGATCGAAGTTGAACTAGTCACCCTATTCGCACAAAACAAACGACGTTTGAAACTAAAGTTTACACCTATCGAAAGTTTTCAATCCAGTCTTTACATTTCAATATCATCCCATGTACGCAGAACTTCCCACCAACCTTTGTTCCACAAACGAGACCATGTCATTCGATTCCACAGTGCACGTAATAGACTAGAGAGGCATGTCAAAAATGCCGCGCACTGGTTATTTCTCCACTGCGTATTATATATACCATATGCTCATCCAATAAATAGTGAAGATCTCTTTGATGATTAAAAGGGTGAGTGGTAGTCATATTTGCCCTTCTTGTGCGTAAAAATGCAGGAAAATCATGAACAGTAGAAACAGCGTGCCATTATTCAAATGCGCCATTTTGAACTTTGACAGGTCAGAGGTCATAAAGGAAGGTAAAGTTACGTCGGCCCTAATTCTGGTACCGGTAAGTGCGGACGCGGACCAAATTTAATCCTAAAAGGACAATTATTTTGTGTCGGCCCAAATTTCAGTTGGGTTGCCAATGTGAACTAAGTAATAGTTAACAATGGAACAGAATCACTGAAAGTGTATCAAAAGCTACAGCAGATGGAGCTGTAAGTGATAAAACATCCATTCCCAGTAAACTCTAAAAATGAAGCCCATTTAGAATTCTATGAGTCATCACCAATCTGATTATTCTGGATAGACTGATTTGTAATGTACAACTGTTACACTGAATGACCTTTAACTTATTACAATTCACGAACTTTTGCCAAATTGATAACTCTGTAATGAGTGATAAAGAAAAGCATCAGTTTTACTTACTTGTATTTGGGATCAAGCACATTAAGAACTAAGCATGCTTCAGTGAGGAGCGCATACGGCCCAAGTGGCTGGAAAAAGAAATTTTATATACAACAATTGAAAACATGTGGACATAGGTTTCTTGATGGCATGTCACGGAAAATATAGTAATTTTCAGATTTGCAATTTGGAATTGATGGTTAGGGTCTCTCACTTTGATTTGTGAAAGGTGTCTGGATGTTACAACCATTATCGGTACATCTGAAAGGTTTTGAGCAAAGTTCACACACTGATCAAGTGAACAGCAAAAAATCAAAGGTGATTAGATTCTTGAAACACACAGAGTTCTACATACAATAAAATCGATAGAATACTTAAGTACAATGATAAACCTTTCCCTTCCAAACATTGGGGAAACTTTGTAGTTTTCTGGAGCAAATGTGGACCTCTATTGCTGTTAAAGGGTATGAGAGCTTGTCACCCTAATTCCTTGTAAACAGGTCCACAGTCAACATTGATAACAATGGGTTTGGACCAAACCATGGCAGTGAAAGGGTTAAAGGTCCAAATCTTGCTGAAATACCGTCTCTCATTAGAAAAGAAAGAGAGTACTAAATCTGACACAAACACGTAATAATTTGCAGATCTTAATTTAGAAAATTCCAACATCTGTCAAGCAAATACACACTACTGACTTCCTTACCTTGCCTCCTTGACCAGAGAATGCTTCTTCAAAGTCTGCTATGATTTGTTGACCAACTTCCATTTGAATGTGTTTGACCCTGAAATGAAAGTCCAAGTTCATTATGAAACACGTTAATTTGATTTGAAGTCATTCTTTCATGTTCAGAAACTTTTATATAATTTTGCATGCGAAGGCCAGATTTCTTATCTCTCACCACAGTGTCGATAAAAACTTTAAGAAAAACATGACTTACTTATCAGCTAACTGTCTGATCTGTGGTATACTCATGTACTTATCAAAATGTTCGAATGACTTACCTATCAGTTTCGCATATAAGGCCAAATTTCTTATCTCTCACCACAGTTTCAGTGAAAACTTTAAGAAATACATGACTTACCTATCTGCTAACTGTCTGATCTGTGGTATACTCATGTACTTATCAAAATTTTCCAATGACTTACCTATCTGCTAACTGTCTGATCTGTGGTATACTCACAGGGCTCGAAATTAACTTTTTATCCTGGTAGTCCCAGTGGGCTACTATTTACTGAAGTTGGTAGCCCAGCGACAAGGTCTGGTAGCCCATGCATGAATGAAGAGGTTTTTTTTGTAAAGAATATTTTATTTATATCTAGACAATGAATGATTTATTTTTCATGATTCTATCCAGTGAGTGAATTTTCTAGTCATTTGACATCAATACCTGCTGATCATGGCCTTAGGAGAACGGTATAGCATGTGTAGTGGACGATGGTGACGCCTCAAAGTTTGACGACCTATTCACACATACGCAGAGCTTTGATGTACCAATGACAACGACTTTTCACTCACACGTGTAAACATAACATGGCTAAAAATAGATTGGCTATGAATTTCAGGATGACAACTTGGTACAGTCATGTTCCTAATACTTTCGTGGCAATTTTGACTATATTTCCCCCGGAAAGCTAAATGTGTGGATGGCCCGACAGCTTTTTCTTTGCAGTTTGAATAATTTTGTGTCCAATTGTGATTGATAAATTGTGACTAAATAAATATGAAAATGAATTTTCATTGGCCATCATTTCTCGAGCCTGTTATCCAAGTACATCAGTTCAGATATAAATGATATTTTATTGAAAGTTTGTCGCAACAAATTCGACATGTCCTTTCTGTGTCCAGCTGGGTTGACTGTATGATCGTCGGTATAGCATGTGTAGTGGCGTCAGCGATCAACATCATGTCGCCCACTAAGTAATTTCCTGTCCCAGGCTTTGGTAGTCCGTGTGGGCTACCATTTCATGGACTTTGGTAGCCCCAGGGAAAAGTTGGTAGTCTGTGGACGCGGGACTACCGCTAATTTCGAGCCCTGACTCATATAACGGTACTTATTAAAATGTTCCAATGACTTACCTATCTGCTAACTGTCTGATCTGTGGTATACTCATGTATTTATCAAAATGTTCCATTACGTTGATGACACCCTGAAGTAGGTTAGCAGCTTCTCTGTATTGTCTCCTTCGTATAAGTGACCTTGAGAGGAATAGAGGAAAAGGTTTATCAATGGGAAAACAGCACAGTCTGGAAGCATCCTAACACAGGCTACTGTACATACCGGTACACTGTACTTTTTGAAGGCTTCATCTGTAGCTGCCTATCACTGGTTTACATTTCTACATGTAAGTCTGGTCATGGAGGTATTGGTCTTGCTACTACCTGAGTCAATGGTTAGCAAAGTGTCACATGACTACAATGCTATCTCTGAAGTGCTAGCACAAGACTACAGTACAATTAAATTAACCCTTTGAGTGCTGCAATTTGTCCCCGCCAAAATTTTACTGCAACATTTTTCTAATTTTTATGAATTTTTCTGTAATTTCTTTGATAATTTTTACCAAATGGACATCACATTTCATTGGCTATACATGTAGTTTTTTATCAAAATTTAAGAAAGACTCTAAAGAAAATAGACCGGGGTATATTTTATAAAGGCGACAAAAATTGACTTCGGCGCTTAAAGGGTTAAGTGATGACAATCGGTTGTCTGATTGTAATGCTTCCTTTCCACATCATATGGGTGCATAGTTGTTCACTGGTCCACTAGACCAGCACAATCACTGATCCACTAAGTGTGTTACATGTATTTTGTTCCAACATTACTTGCTTAGTGAGAGCAATATGGTAGACACATGATTGGAGCTCTACCCGAGAACATACAGGAACATCACTGTCACTGCTCTTATTTACAAACAGAGTTACTTATTCACATGTCTGAGCAAATAAATTGGCACTGGACTCCAGTTCACTGAATACACTTGCAGCAGACTATCTGTACACTGGATATTTACAAGCAAGGATGAAGAGCTCCACTGAAGCTGTCTTTGGAAAGACTAAACATAAATGTCTCTCTGAGATAGATTCTATGCTCTGATGAATACTTACTCCAAAGAATCAACACCTCCTACAAGCATGTGAAGATGATTTAGTGTAGTTATAGATGATGTCAAGTGTCTCTTGGCGTGATCTAATTGTTTAATGTCACGGGTGATTTCTTTCACCTGTAAAAGTACAATACTGGCCATTAGTTAACTATCGAAAAATTACAACAAAAATATCTACTTTGAAGTATATAAGTTGTTATCCAACTGAAGTGTTGAACTTTTTGAAAATCCAAAGTACCCTTGGGAAGGTCTGAATTTGAGATGGCGTTCCTGCTTCAATTGTCATTGAAGAGATATTGCATTTATCAAACATGAAAATATGTACAACGCTGAAGGAAAACAATGCCCATTGTCTAATATGTGGAACAGTATGGTTATAATAAAACTTCACTGCAAGGAATGAGAAACTACTTCAATATTAACTTAGGTGTGATAACTCTATAAGATTAGTTTGTAGTGTTTTATAATTTATTGGGGGAAAAACACTTTTAAACTCAAGTAGTTAAAATGTTGAAATGGCGGTCTTTCATGATCAGAGGAATATAGTGACAAAAAGTCTTTGAATACAAAGGAAAGTGATTTTGGAAAGCATTCAATACATGGTGAGAGTAGGAGTGTATATATGCGCTACATAAACGTCCTTCATGATTTTAACAGTAGGAACTTTTAATATAGTGCTGTGTTTGTCTGTAACTATTGTATTGTTTTGTATGGTGTTGTCCGTATTTGGTGTTTTTATAGCGGTCCTGATGTTTAAAGACAATTTTCCATGTTTTTATGGACAATAAAGTATATCTAATCTAATCAAATCTAATCTAAAAAACAGACACTGTTTATAGCTCAAGTCCCTTTTTAGGTATTTTTCATCATTATTTTCAACGGTGTAAAATATACTCATGCCTGTAAGACATGCCAGTAGGAAGATCATACAATGTACCCTGTACAAGCTATATGCATATTAATTTAATAAATGACTTCAAGCCAATCTACAGCAGTGACACAAGTCTTTCAAGCTAAACATCAGGATATTAAAATCTTACCATTGTTTCAGACTGTTCTGCCTTTTCTTTGATATCTTTTATTCTCTTGAATAATTCCTGAATAGCCTTCTGGGCTTCCTCCAGCGCTTCTCTGCCATCCTGCCCGGCGTTGGTTTGTCCTCTGACAACTCGTCGGATGTCATCATCCAGGCGATGGATCTTCAATCTCATCCTGCTTACAACATCATCTATGTTGGCAAGTGACTGATAAACAAAATCATGAAATTGAATGAAAAAGTAATGACAGTATGACAATATTGTGAAATAGATTAATTGAGTTTCTGAGGCACTGATAAATCAACCTCTTAGATTTATTTTGCCACTTTAAGAAACCTTTTCATGACACCTAAAGTGTCTGAAGGCATTTTATCTTGGCAATTACTTACTACGTGTGCTTACTGAAAATATGAAAAAAGTGGGTATAATAAAATATGGGGCATCCTGTTACTGAAACAGTTAGTATGTACACATCCAGCAACATTGCCTCTGAATCATAGCTGACTCCTTATACTGTTTGCAGTTGCAGACAGCATCTATCAATCAT
>LD352179.1:112296-127076 GCA_001465055.1 Ptychodera flava | reverse complement strand
TGTCAGCCATAGAGCCTGACTGGTTGCCAAGGTTACTACCTCACATGTGTACATTCTCCAAACCTCTTGATGAACCATCACCAAGTTACCATAGCAACTCGGGGACAGTTCGTTGTTACATGACAAGTACTTTTGGTGAGTAAAGCATCTTTCCCAAAGACTTGAGAAATTGTAATATAGGTGTTTAAAAGTAAACATACTGATCTATGCTCTTTGAATGACATACAAATTTGCAAATGAAAGCTGTTCATTACTGCCCTTCTGCACGGATTTGAGTTTTTCCCTCCCTGCCATTATTGTTCACATCTCCTCACAAGGAAACTCCTTGCTAGCCCTCTCCCACCACATTGTTTTGCCTCCCCTTATGGCACACCCCAGAAAACCAAGATTTCTTGACACTCTATTGTTACAGGACGCAATGCATGGACAATACCAGCAGTTGAACTGGAATATCCAACCAGCTTAGAGAAGTACAAATGGTTTGCAACTTTTCTTTTGGATGGAAAGGTAAGCCAACTCTTTCTTACAATTTCATACAGACTTTCTGTGGAAAACAACACCTGATAGGTGAAAAGCAAACATGATGTTAGTTGTGACAAATTCCTTTGAATATGAAGTGCTGGTGTTTTGAAGTCACATTCTCAGTGTCCACTTTTAACGTCAGTGGTCAGAGTGGATGGCATTCAATAGTATGTCAGCTGTCAGGTGAAATTTTTATCATGTATATCAAATTTCCTGCCCAAACAAATCAATATCAACCTGCAGATATGTATGATGCATGTAGTAGGGTTCACCACAAAATTGCAAAGTGTTACTGTTAGACCACAGTTCAGATTACAACTTCTCGTTGGCCACATGTAATGTGTTGATAGTCATGACCTGAACAGAAATAACGCCTTATTGGGATTTTACGACTTATCTGGACACCAAACTTGCTAATTACCCAGCAATATTGCTGATGATATTGAGACTTTGATCGGTAATTACCAAAGCACTTCGTTGATTCAACTTGAAACCAGAGTGAAGATCGGGTTGCATTCGCTTCATGGGCGGCAGGGAGTATGCAGCTGCTGCTAAGATCATTTTCACGATGGCATAAACTATTTTGTTACAGGGGTTGATGAACCACACAGCACTTGGGAATAAAGCAATGTTTATGAGATAGTTTTATGCACTAAATAATAATAATAATATTATAAAAACAAAATAAAAGTAATTGCATACGCATAAAATTGTTTTTGTGTCCTCATTTTGATACTGAAATCCTTTGTAGAAACGAATAAAGGCATTTCTACCAAACTTGTCCCAGAACCTCCTACATTGAGAATGGTCAGTTTCCAAAGATCTACCCACTGAGCTTTCACTTCAAATTTTGAGCGGTAAACTTCTGACTTTGGTGTGTCTCACACTCATCGCATGCATACTTTGACCAACACTTCATATTTCCTGGAAACATCATGTATCAGTTTCAAATATCTTATCGTGGGAGAACGCAGCAGGTATACACTGAGGAAAATTTCAAAAGTTACACCAATCTTTTGACGTTCATAGCCGAGAAAATACCATCTCTCCAAGGTGCGACCTTTCAATTACAGTATGTAAATGACGAAGGAACTGTCATCACACTAAGTGACAATGATTACGGTTTGCAAGATGCTTACAGATGTGCTGTACCGATCCCAAACGCGGATTATCTACCACTGAAACTTCTCGTAAGTGAAGGCTGTTCTCCAGTGGCAGGTCACATGGTCGGCAACACAGACAAACATGAAGCTCGATCCCGCATCAGTGAATATCAAAGTGACGAGCACACAGAAAGTGGAAGTGGACGAAGTGTATGCGCTAGAGAACTTGGTCCTCAGTTTGAGAAAGAAATTCAGTCCAAAAAGTGGAAGGAAAAAAAGGAAGATGAACTACTCGATGAATTAGCTTCACTAAAGAATGAAAAAGTTGCCGTAATCGCTCAGAAAAATGAATGAACAGGCCGGTAACTGAAGCTAAACCAGTTGGACGCAACCTGAGGAGCACGTGTAACCTATGTCATCGCAGTGGTCACAAATCCACCGGCAACAGGAATAGTGAAGGGTGCTGTAGAATCTGAAAATTCTACGTCTCTATGGGCCCCCGATGAACACACTCAAGAAACTCGTATCACGTTTGACTCCTTTTAATTCCTTTGAAACTGCATATACACACATGCAGACTCAACATAGAGTGTATACAGAATACGAACACAGAGTTCAAAACACGGCATATGGCTCACGGCATACGGCATATGTCATACGGAGTACGAAATACGGTTCTGAATAGTAAAGAAAAGAAAATTACATGGCAAATAGATTTGTGCTTAAATGAATGAAATTACATGGCAGATAAATTAAAATGAACAAATTACAAGGAATTCACTTCAAGTAACTTTAAGACTTTTGTAATTTTCACTGGAAACTAAATTGGGTCTACGATACTGTAGTCTGCCGACGGCCATTCTGTATACGTACATATAAATGCCACGTCATCGCACAAGGAACAATGTCCGTCGACCTGCACACCGGAAGGAAAGAAAGGTTACACAGGAAAAGCGCTTACTTACCTCAGATTGTGACACTTTCGGGGGACGATAGCCAGTTGTATGTGCGCAAACGGCAAAGGACGGAAATCTTGACACCGAACACAGTGTTACGAGAGTCTACACACTCAAATTTACGGAGGTGGTCTGAACTGCCGAAATTCAAACTTGGCTATATAAAGGGAAAGGCTAATTTACATGTTCAGCATAACACCTGCACAAAAGCCAAACGCCTGATATGCGGGAGAGAATGCACACCTGCACTACACTTAAACACAAAGGGAACTTGCACGCACAGGTGCCTTCTCGGCTAGCCATGCAAGGGATATATATTCTGTGGCCGGCAGGATAAACATAAACACGACTTTATGGCCCGATTAAAGAAACTCAAAGAAAAAGAAAGCCAACTGACGAAGGACATAGCACTGTAAGAAGACAAAGTAAAACAACTTCACGACTTTCAAAGCAGATCAACAAGTGTGTTCACTACCACGTTAACACCGAGAATGATTGCCGCCTTCCCAGAACGTTACACTTGCCGAACCCAGTCGGGAAAAGTCTCACTCCAGCGTGATATCAGTATTTTGAGGCAAGGTTACAACAACAAAGCGAAGAACATTCCTGCTCCTTCGACCATTCAAGCTGATCGACTCTCATGTAAAGATTTGATGAAGCTTTGCTACCTTCCGGATCTTCCTTTGCAGAAAGAGGACATAAGTGCAAATTTCAAGGACACAAATTTTTGGACATTTCCCCAACAGGATTAGGCCTTGGGCCATAGGGCCTCTGTCTATATATTCAATTCTTGCCCTGTGGAATATTTTAATTAGCTACAAAGTAAACTTGCATTAGCTGCTATTGTGCTGGAGCAATATCCTCCCTTGTCTGTGTAAGCTTGGCCCTCAAGATGACAGTCTGCAAAATGCATGTGGAACAAATTCATCCACTGTGGTCTATGTTTTACTGATTTTCATACTTTGTGTTTCCGTTGTAGGTGATAGCAACACTGGGGGAGTATGTGCCATATCTCCTGTCATCACCGAGAACTATGGTCAAATCATGGGCCAAGTAAGTTCACATATCAGAATTATCAAATTCTGGATTATCTGAAAATCTAAGAATGATGCATATCAGAGAGCTACCAGAGCAGTTCTTAACGGAGCACAAACCTACATGAGGTGAAGTCTTGTGGTAACTAGAACTGTCATTGCTTTTTTTAAAAACGTTTGATAATCCTGCACTTGTATTTTGTAATTCAACATTTGAGGAAAACATTTAAGACATTTCTCATGAAAACCATGGTTTGTAAGCCATTTAGATTTCCGGTGTAGATACCAAAATCCAATCACGAGTGATTTTTTTTATTCTTTGTCATTTTGACTTAAATCATAAGAAACTAATTGATACTTTCAGAAAATTCACAGTTCAGCAAAATCTTATGGCAGTCTGAATGTTTATATGTAAGTTTGAACTGTGTATTTGACAGACTTCAGCCAAGAACAGAGGTTTTTCTCAATGCTCTGATTAGAGAAAGAGTGGATTCCAAGAAACAATTACTTCAAGCCTGGGAAAAAGATGACAAATGTAAGTTTTGTAAGCACAGATAACAAATGTGAAAACTCTTTTGATTTCAACATTAGTTTTCATATTGTTGGTCTTTATCTCGTCGGAAAGTGAAGTTGCAATTTAAAAAATTTATGTAAGCTTTAAAAACTTTAATTGGCCTTGTGCAGAATTTGGACATGAAATTGCATAAACTATTTCAGTCTCTTACTGTGTTATCCCTACTTCTTCACAGGATTTTTCTTTATAGCTCGTTCAGTTGAATGTGGTATTTCTGTGTTGAATTTTGTACAAATACAAAAATCTGTACAGTACAATTTTGACACTGTACAGATTAAAAAAAATATTTCTTAGAAAAATTGATGTCCAGCACTTGCAATGACAATTCACAATCTACTTGAAGTATACTGTGTCACTATCAAACAATCAACCAAAAAAAAGCATGGCTTGTGGCAGAAGAAAAATATTGGGGACCACAAGAATGTCATATAAGTTTTGTTCTTTATGATTCTTGATTTGCACAAGCTGTTCTGTACACAATCATGAATATTAAGTGTTTGTTATTCTATGCTGTTTCATTTTTGTTGTAGATTTACTGAGTGAATACTGTGAATGGTTAGCAGAGTCTAAACATTCAGAGATCATGGCAGTATGGCCGCCAGCCAAGAGGAAAGATTGATCACACAGATGCCGCGCAACTTTGTCGTTGTCAACCACTGAACTCTTTGCAGCAACAGTTGCAGACATTAGTTTATTTCTGTTCCACAGTGTTCAGCAAAAATCAAGTAATGCCTGCAGCTGTTGCTTGATTTTTGCAGAACACTATGCAACAGAAATAAAGCTCTGGTTTGCAAGAATGAGAAATTTATCCCAAAAGGGCATTATTATTATATGTTCATTCATACAGTCAGCTTGTAACAAATCAGATATCTGTGCTATATCAAAGACCTGATGTTCTGAAGTTTCTTCTGAGAATGTCTAACCAGTGAATGGAAGAAGCTTCGAGATCCTTCTGATTAAAACTGCAGAGAACACAGAAACTATCAACAACAGTGTCACTGTTCAAATGTTAGCTAACTGAGTGCAGCTATTCAACTTATGTTTACATGTAACAGATATCTGTACTTCTAACGCACTGAAGAAAGAAACAAATATCTTGTGTTCTTTAAAAGAATATTTTATTGTACAAAAAAGTGAATAAAAGTCACTTTGTAATATTTACATCTTGTATTTCAGTATTTGTTCCAATTTTTAAACCAGACAACAAGTTCAGTCTTTACTTACAGTTCATCTAATTCTGAAACTAACCACTGCATGATCAGTGGACTCTGCAGTGCACCACAATGATGTACCATGATGCATCTCTACAAATGGTCATCTGTTGCCAAAACACACATGTACTAATATGTGCCTACCTTCTTGTCGTGCAATCCAGTAGACAGGCAACAAAATACACCCTGCAGGCAATCTTTCTCATTCATCATATTTGTGTTTGTTTACAGGCTGTTCCTCTGAATCCATACAATCACATTGTTTAAAAGTTTGACTCTTTTGTGATATTTGGCACCAGCACTTTGAAAAACTTTCCATTTGGCTGTTTTTCTGACTGGAGACTTGGTAACTTGTGTGCAAAACCTGCCAATTGCTTGGCAAAACTAGCACTATGATGAGATTCTGAGATATATGGCCCTGTGAACCTTGATATGGATAGTAAACCACAGATGGTCACATCCCAAATTATCTGTTCAAGATCAATCATCAATGTGATCATCAGTAACTTGATACTTGACCACACAGCATATCAATCATTGGTCAAATGGACCACCCAGCATAATGATAATAATCATTCTTCATCTCATGTCCACTAGTGGCATCAGTCAGCCTTGTATTTACACAATCACTAGTATCATTTCAGGACCACCTGCGACATTGAAATCAATCAACATCTGGTACCACCTAGTATTTCAGTGATTACAACAAGACCACCCAGCTCAGACATTATAAACATCAGCCGCCTAATAGCAATTCAGTTATTGGACCATGTCCATCCAGGTCAGTCATGATGATCACTTAGCATATGGTACCACCTAGAAATGTGGTGATTGGAACATGACCACTCAGCTCTATGATAATTCAGAATACCTTTGTGTTCATTACAGTCAAGCTAACGATGTCTTTGAATGTTTTCTGCACAGCAATTGACAAAGCAATGTCTCTGTTCTTGGTTTTCATCAAAGTGATGTTGTCCGTGGATTTTGAACTGTTCAGGTTCTCGTACACATTCTCCTTGTCTGGTAATGGATCAATGTCTCCATTTAAGCCTGCAAGACAATGACAAAATAATACGGTTGACTGGTGATTGTTTGATACTACAGCTTTGCGGGTATAACACTGCTTATAACACTGGCAAGAGCACTCAACTTGATGAGTAAATGAGATACATGCCAAAATTTAGATCACTAGACGTGATTGATGCTATAAGGAGATATAACATTGTAAGGATGTTGACATATGCAAAAACACAGAAGATTAAGGAGAGGATGCCCATGGTGAAAGAGGAGGCAAATACAAAAGAAACAAACCAACTCAAAAATTAGGATATTTCATTACAAATTCAGCATAGATAATAAAACCAAAACAACTTCCTTCACCCCTAATAAATGAAGGCACAACAAAGTCAATATGATCAGTTTCATAAAATATTCAATTTTGTCTTTGAAACCAAATTGACTGATTGGTGAAGTGATGTACTTAGGCTTTCAAAACTGTAACCATGCCGACAGATAGAGAAATGCCTTTTTGAAAGATAAAAAAAAAATTTTCACGATGCACAGCAAAGCAGCCAGTCTGACAATCAGCACCCTTCTCATATGATTATCCATTGCCATGTAATGATGCTGTGTTTAGTTTGTAGATGTAGAGTATAAGATAATTGTGATGAATATGCAGAGTCAATAGACTGCGGTTTGGTGATTTTTTTTGTATGTACTTTTAATGTAAAAGGCTTGCACAACGGCTATTTACCTAGACGTTGCTGAGGTATGTTTGAAACAACAGCAAGATTTGAATTGCAGATCCTTCCAATCTGTTGTAACATGGATGCAACGTCGTCGTAGAGCGGTGGAAATGCTTGACATATATTGACCAATGCTGGCAGTGTGGGCAGAAAGAACTGACTTCTCTTGTGACTTGGCAACACTGCAATAGAAGATTGAACAGAAAATTAACAATTGAACAATACCCTGCAATGCTATGATTATTATGCTTCTTAAAACAAAAATCTTGTAAATCACTTATCATTTAGAATTTTCATAAATAATAGAGGGTTATTACAAAAACAAGTTAAGCTTTTGTGACATTTTTTCATTCCTATAGAATGAAAAATACAGGAGAGTACTGTAACAGGGTTTTGTCGTACAGGAATGAATACAAATTGACATTTTAACTAAAATGCTATGCGGTACAAGAAAATATGCCTTACAGTGAAGGAACATTTAGTGTTTGCACTGAACAAAAATCAAAAGACAGATGGTGTATGGAATATACATGTATCAGAGTATGAATTTCACATCAACAACAATATGAAATATTATCTGTTATCCTAAGAATGATGAAAGTAATATAATGGAGACAACAATCGCTAATTGCTATAATCCACTTTTTCTTTCAGTGATATGTCTATGTACATGTACATACAGTATAAACGTGGAAATATTATAACCTTCATTAATAGTTGAAATTCAACAGTTGAGAATAAAATTGCAAACTTTTTCTGCATTACTTTTTGATAGAAATCACATGACTAGTAACAGTGAGTAACAATACCTGTAAGCAGTGTAGACATCACATTGACTGATAGCCTTGCGACACTCAGTGACTTGGGCAGTGCATATTGCAAACATAAATACGATACCAATTGTATTGCAAAGATCTGGCAGGAAGGAAGACAAAGAACATATGTGATATGTAACTGATGAAAATTACCAGAACATTTTGGATACTGAATTAGTATTGAAAGTAAAATTACTGCATTGGTATCTAATGCAGCCATCACAATATTTCTTTCCTGTTTCAATTATTGTTACCGTATACACAACCAAATATAGTGCTCTTTGAGAGAAAGCATCTGCATATTTTGAAAAATGTACAAGTTTTCATGTCTCACTACATGAACTGCTAATACTGAGATTAGTCTTATTATTAATGATATATCTTGAAACTTTAAATGGGATTTTTCTTGCTAAGAAGCAGGAATTTCAGAATATTTCTGTGTTGTACGGAGTATACTTAATTACTTGAAAGACTTGTCAAGAAATTCGCTTTTTTAAACTCTGAAAATAAATACAATTGACATGAATGCAAATAGACTGCAACAATTAATACTTCATCATTCATGCAATTACAGTATATCAATGGCATCCAACCTGTTTTTCCATCTGTGGTTGGCTAAGGAGTTCCGGAATGAAATCTAGACAGATATGCATGGATGGAATACCAGCCACTGTTACCGGTAGCAACTCACTGTTGTATCCCTGGTGATGCAAAACATAGCAAAATGATTGTTGAAGTTAAAAGTGATTGTCAATATAAAAAAAAACAAATGGTGATACATTTTTGCGTGACATGATAATAAGCCTATAGTTTTAGAAGTATTGCAACATAAATCAACATTTTGCCACAGAAATGAAAGAAGGCAAACAGATATAACTGAATGTGTCCCTGAAATGTGGCATCAACAGTGTACTTCAAATGTTCAGAACATAAAGCAATATGTCTTGAAAGAACACTGAAATAATCACAACCAGTGTGCCTTTTAAGCTAAAGTTGACAAACTGCTCATTTAAGAGAGTTCTCTTTGACTCAAAAAATTTATGTATCATTTGTGTTGGCATAGAACTAAAATTCCTGACATTCCTAAATTGTAAGAAAGAATTCAGGAATTTTAAACTATAGAAGGCTTACTGACAAACAAATGTAAAATTCAGAGATGTTCATACTACACATGTTAATTTTCACCTTTACAGTCTACAGAACAGAGTATCTGTTCAGTGTAGAAATTTTTATTGCTGACTGGGTTTGATTTAAATATGACATGAAATCAAACTTACCTGGAAGTGAACTAATTTAGCAATATTTGGGTCAGCTATGAACATCTGATGAAGCAGTGAACATACTTGACATTGAATTTCACGAAGAACGCTGGAATTACCCTCCCTTGCCTTGAAGAGAAAAGAACAGATTAACTTTTATCAATGTTGGGTACAACATTAATGTCAAGAACTTACCGGAATTCAAATTGTGCCGAGTTAAATTCAGACAAAATTCTTGCTGTTTTTTTTAAATTGAGATTATTGATCATTCATTTGAGGGAACTGACAACTGCACAGGAACTGTATTTGTAAATTAACTCAAAAACTAAGAGCAAAACAAAAATGTAAAATGTTCTCAGAAATGCACACAAGATTCCATCCATTTTCAAAACAGACAGTTTACAAGTTGTGTTGTTTATTTCAATCTTCAGAAGATGAAGAAAAGATTAAAATTTACATTTTCTGATCAATCTGTTTCTTACAAAGACACAGCATAAATGATCCAATTTTGCATCCAAATCAATGCCCACATTCTGACTTTGAGACCTTGAAACTAATCAAGTTCACAATTTATAGTTTCATACAAGAAGACTGTATATATGGCCAATATAAGAGCCATATATGAGTTCCAGAAAGGGGACTCATCAAAACGTTTCAAATCTCATGTTAATACTTCCTGGAGCAATTTTACAATCTCTCATTGCAGATAAGATTCAATACTTCAAGTGCAACACAATTATCGTATTCCTGTATGCACTGTGTATTAATGCTGGTAATTTTTTTGTTTTGTGCCCAAATATCTCACTATCAATAGTACAAATTTATAGATTTTGGACCACACAAAGTAAAGAAGTAATGAAATACAAATCAAATCTAATGTTTTCACACTGACAAAGATTTTTTCATATTGATCATCCGTTGAGGAATGATACAAAAACTGACCTTATCCTCTTCAAATGGTAGACATATTTCCAGTAATATTTGAATGGCAGCACTGTCTTGAGTTGAAATCAAAGCATTTTTGAGTTCTTCTCTTTCAACTTCTGTCATCATGCTATTAGCACCAATGGTTTCTGATTTCTTGGTGAAGTTGACAGCTGATGCCTGTAGATGTGTTGTCAGGTACGCCCTGGATGCTGCTAGGTATGATGTCAGTATCTTCAATACAATGTCTAAGATTGGTGGACACCTGTAAGATTTACGTCACTATCGTTATTCAGGGATTTCCATCAAATGACCAAAATCACTTTCTCTCACACCTACATCTTCCGTCTTTACAAAAATGCGATACAGTTTGAACAAACTGTTCTTGTAAAAGGGATAGCTCACACTAAAGCTACACTAGCAATGTTTCTTCTGTTTATAAAGTAAAATAGAGTTTTTTTTCTCTAAATCCAAAAATCATGATGAAAGGACTGAGTTGAATGTGTCACCAAAGCCTATAAGTGTGTACTCAAGGGTTATCTCTAATTTTTATTTCAGGCGGCAGAAATAAAATAACAGGCGGCTGATGAAGAGCGAGGGAGCGGAGCGACCGAGCAGGGGGAGGCGATTTTTTGTGTGACTATGTGTGATCATGCTTATTTGGTGACACTTGAGCACCTGATTTTCTTTACAATTTATTACCAAAGATGTTGTTAAATTGTATGAAAAGTAAGGTTTTTAGCATCTCATTTCTCATTTTTTGTGTACCATTATCAATAATCATAACCATCGATGGATGCTACAGCTAACACACAGCATCGTACGCACGGCTAGCGAGAGAGTTGCCGACATCAACGGTTATTTACGAGAAGTGAATAAAAGACTGGCATTTTTGGAAGCGATCGAGTAGCTGAGGTAGGCAGGGATACGACTTGGGCCCAAGAACGCTGAATTTCGGCAGTAATTTGGCTTTTTACGTCAAGTATCAAAATGGATTTTGAAGTCACCGACCCTATGTACTGGTCTTTGCAGGGCTGTGGTGAGCGCGGGGCGATTAGCTGTAGCAGAACACACAGCATCGTACGCAGGCCTAGCTACTGTTTATTTTGTTGTTGCCAGCACCATAAAATTGTATTTTACTGGCAATAAAGTACAGGAAATAAAACAGAATGCCGAGCACACGACAAGTTTATGAAAATTCTTTTTAAGACAGCCTTAAAACGACGCCGTCGGAGTGAACGAAATTCGTTGATCTTTCGTGCATCGTCCGGCACGATCACGATGTTGATGGCATCGGCTCGACATTATACCCGGTACAATCAGCAAATACAAAAATTCGCTAGTTACATTTTATGAACGCATGATTCACTTACGTTTACCTTTGTCTAATTTTTGTTTTTTCGTAAAGTACTGCTGAATATCGTTAGATTTCTTTTTTGCACTTCCGATCGCTCGCACTCGTCCTTCAGATGCCGCCATTGCGTTTGTTGTTTGAGAAAATTCACCTTGACCTCATGATCTGTGACCCGCTCAGAATATGTTAGAGGGCACTAAACAAAATCAGCCAATCACTGCAATGATTACGTCGTGGTGAGATCTGGTCCTATGTAAATTTCCATGCATTGAAAAGAGTGAGTAAGAACGCTTAATCTGATTGGGCGTAGTACGTAATGCATTTCTAAATTGTATGTGTGTACGGAAGTACGACGTACGAGTTTTATCGAGACATTTTGGCAAGTTTAATGTCATTTTCTCTGTTATTTCAGACATATGGGCAAGGCTTCAGTGAAAATGCGACATATAGTACTTTACTAGTGTGACACCAGCCGGCAGGTCAGATGCTTTTTTGACTTGCCAGGCGGCTATTTTCGCCGACTGCCGGCTTTTAGTGAGTACACTGGTACTCTCTAGTGTTCTTACTGACTGTGCATTCTGATCCAGACTAAACTTTATTGTCAACAGTCACAGTGCAAAGTGTACACAATAAAACTGTCGTGGCATTTGAAGCTAATACTGTGTCTCTCAACAAACTTTTGGATAATAAAGAAATTTAATGTTTCCAGAACAGAGTTAATGAAAATATTTTCAGGAGTTACAGCTACTATCCCTTTAAACTAATAACCACAGTTTAGACAAAATACAACCCTTTTCAGAATTAGAGCGCGAAGCCACTGCAGTGAACTGCAATAAAACTGCTTACACTAATTAGTTTCAGCTGTAGCTGTGGCCACTTTGGTGTTGAACAAGGCTACTTGATAAAGACCAAAAAGTCTGCTTGTACAAAGGCAAAACTAGCTCTGTCTGAGGCTCGAGTTGTAAATGAGAGTTTACGATTGGCACCCTGTGTTCAAGATTAAGATACAATGTAACATTACCATGCACTGGTCCATGTACAAATCTTTTTTATTTCAACTTCCCAAGACAAACTGTCTGCATGGGATATACAATGTTGTCGACTTTGCCAGCTGGCTAAAGCTGAAACTAATTAGTGTAAGCAGTTTTATTGCAGTTCACTGCAGTGGCTTCGCGCTCTAATTCTGAAAAGGGTTGTAATAGCATGAATTATCATAGATTCTGTGTTAGCGCTGGCTTTGGAAAGCTGTTAGCCACTGTGGCGAATAGTTTCAAATTTTTATTAGCCACAGACAAATTTTATTAGCCACACATTTTTACGAAAACAAAGCTTTCTATAATGCTATAGTCTCCAATGTCGGTTGCATGCACAAGAATAAACTATCAACACATCAACCTTGTATCCAATTGCCTTCATTTTAACACTGGAAATTGCTTGATTCTGGACCGCGATGCAAATCGACAGCAGCACGCAACGTTGAGACCACGATTAAAATGAATTGCAACACGGAAGGTTGGGACCGCGATGCAAATCGACAGCATGACAGCAACACTGAACGTTCGGACTGCGATTAAAATAGAAGAGGGACCGTGTTTGGTTACACGTAATTACGTTCTATCAGTACACGTAGCGTCTTTGTCACGTCATACAAGACGTCGCGTACATGTGGCACAGACGTTCGGAACGTCATCAAACGACACTTCTACACGTAGTCTTAATTAATTACGTGTAGTAATTTTTAGATTTTCTTGGTGATTTTCGGGAATTTAGACAGGAAATCTCGTTAAGTATGAGTATCATTGTAAATTAGCAAACATCTTTGATATCAGAAAATTCCGTAGAGTTCACCTGCACAAGACGTACGTGCTATGATTTCCTGACATATAATGAAATGTTGTCGTCTAATTCAACTTTTTACCTGAAGCTGTCACAAAGATTTCCGTAAACCACATAAATAACTGTATTACAGAAAATCGGTAAATTTAATGCGAGGATACAACGAGCTTGAATAGTCCTCGCGTAGAGAAATTAATTGTTTCTTAAAACTAAGACGAATTTCGTATGTTTCTGAAAAACAATACTGCAAAATCAACCCAAAAATATCACAACTGAGCATGGCTACGCGTACGCCACTGTGTGCCTTCAGACGTAAACGTAAATTAGATTATAACCTGTCTAATGAACAACAACTAGGAACGTCGAGACCGCGATGCAAATTGACAGCAACATGGAACGCGTCGTTGGGATGGCGATTTTAATGAACATCAATACGGGACCATGAGGACCGCGATGCAAATCGACCACCATTAAAATAAGACCTCGATTAAAATGCGCAACACGGAACGTCTAGACCACGATGCAAATAAATTTCAACACCGAACGTTGTGACCACGATTAAAATGCTTATGTCTGCTGTAGCAAAAGTTTCAATTCTCGCGAGTGTTCGCTCTGCTTGCCGTACACTAGACAAAATGACGTCAAATTTATCGTGAGACTAGGGCTCGATTGCGTCTGCCTGCAATTTACAATTCTCGCGATAGTCATTTATGTGCATGCTGTACACAAATTTACGTCAAATCTCTCGCGAGACTTGGCTCGATTGCAATTGCGTACGTCGGAGAGAACAATACGGAAGTATTTATTTTTTTCGCGAATCGCCGAAAGAGAAGCGCAGATCAACAAAAGACTAAAAAAACCCACGTTTTTGCTTATTTTGCGGAATTTTTTCAACAAAAATCACTTTCGCCACTGTGGCGAATTAGGATCGATTTTTCTTCGCCACTGCTGATTTCAATTCGCATTTGCGAACGTGGCGAATGGGCAGCGCGAACACAGACACATTCACTGATGCAAACATAACCTGGACTACTTTCATGTACCAGTACATGTAAACACTGGCAGCCTTCAGGGGTACCACAGCAATGAAAGATACTACAATTAGATATTGAGGGCAACCAAATATTAAACTTCAGAGAGCAGAAGTGTTTGGAAACTCATGGTAAATTTTGAATTAATATATTTTGCTATCTTTGTACTTTATTTCAAAATGGATTTCTTTTTAAACAGTAAATAAAATGGTGGATTATCAACAGGTTTCCGTGTCCCTATAAATAGTTACAAAAATGCAATTTAGTATCGTATCTGCCTAAATTAAAACCTGAAATTTCTCATAAATAATAAATCAAAGTGAGACTTGAGTGGACACCGTGGGTCACCAGTATGTATTAGGGAGATGGTGCAGTGGCAAAGAATGTGAAATTTTCAGAAGAGTTACTTTCAGAAT
>LD352179.1:81521-92753 GCA_001465055.1 Ptychodera flava | reverse complement strand
TACTTACTGTCAATCCTCTGATGGTCAGTGCTTTGGTTGGACACATACCGGTACATGTAGCACACTATACTACTTACTGTCAACCCTCTGATGGTCAGTGCTTGGCTTGGACACATACCGGTACATGTAGCACACTATAGTACTTACTGTCAACCCTCTGATTGTCAGTGCTTTGGTTGGACACATAGCACACAATCTTCTCAATGTTTCTGTTCTACGTCTGCCACCAAAACTTTCCTCATCTTGGTGTTCGCCTCTTGATACTAACATTTTACAAACTGCAAATTAATATATACAAAGAAATTAGCAACAGTGATAAAACAATTTCTGGTGGTTCTCAACTATTTTCGTTGATTGAATAGACAGTAATGTCACTGTAAAGTTTCAGTGCTATGACTAAGGGTCCTGGTATTTAATACAGAATGCTGCAGTAATGAGGGATTATGAACCCTTTACCATAATTTTAGCAAAGGGAGAAATTCTTCATTTCATTTAGACTGTTTGGTCTTTCAGGCAAAAAGGCAAGAACAAAGCAACCCTCAAATGATAAGCACTCAGAATAGCACTGTACATATGAAAATGTTTGCCTGTAAGAGTTAGACCAAACAAGGGTTTACCTCCATAAAAATAACTGCAAAGTGATCGTGAAAACTACTATATAAATTACTTTCTAGTAAGAAGTAAGACAGTTGATCTGGGCATTTCATTGAGTCACAAAATCAAAGAACACACCAAATTTATGTACTTGATACATTGTTGCCCGGCTGCCAACAAGCACCATTTAAGTGTACAATAGCGTATCACATATAAATCAGGAAGTGTTATGATTTTTTGTGTCTTTCCATTGCAGGTCTAAGTTCCCTTCAGTGTGTAATTGGTAGTGTAAGGCCTGCCAAAGTGCAGCATTCCCCTAAACCACTGGATCCTTCATTTGATTGCAAGTGTCAAGTACACAGAATTATAAGTATGTAAAAAAGGCAATGGTGGGCATGATTTATGATAACTTTATGTGATATGTCCTATTTAGACAACAAATCCACCTCACTCTTCATAAAATTATGATTACAAACAATTTCTCAAAATAAATTTTATACATTACAAACCTTCACTAAAGCAGTCCGGCACATTTGCAACAAGCCTACACAATAACCAGTTGCCATTCTTCACTCGAAGCAACGCTTCAGCAGTCATGGGCATTGGTAGTAATGATGGCAATTCTGAATGAAGAAGCATTCCAATTTTCAAATAAGAAATTATCAGAGTAAACCATCAGTGCTCTTATATCTATTGAACTGACATAACTTTGCAGTAGCACATGTAGACTTCTAAAATTGTATGGAAAGTGGGAGACATTGTCCTTGGATACCTCTGACGATATTTTCCTCAAGAAATCTGATGTACGATGAGAAAAAATGGAAAACTAGATGTGAATGTCAGCTTTCTCTTTTCCATTTGTCTAGCACCATTTGATTACTAATACCCCTGCCAACACCATGTCAGAGTGTTTCATTATTGTTTTTGTTGCACAGTTTAGGAAAGAAAAAGCAGTATTTGGACTACTACTACAGAGAGCCATTCAAAGTTATTTCCATGCTTCTATTTTCAAAGGGACCCTAAGAAAAGCAGGTTATTTACAAGTAAAATATTGTGGATATGGTAAAAAATTCTCCAGGTTGCAATCATAATACTCAGACATTGAAAAGATAACCTAGGATTTATTTTTGTCTGTAAGTTATCCTTACCTGCTTGTGCAATACACAAGACATCTGAAACTTCCTCCAAGTAGACCTCATTTTCAAACAACTCAGAATTACGGAGACTGAATTCTGTTGGTGCCTCTTTGATCTGGCATAAAAAACACATACATTGTCAGATTGGGCACAGTATGGTGGAAGATTAAAGTTAAATTATAAATGTTGAAAAGAAATGCATTTCTCTAGATACTTTACTGTAATACTGCAAGAATTACAGCTGAAATTAGGCTGCTTGTGATTTTCTTTGATATTTTTGTTTGGAAGGGCACCGGCTAAATTAAGCAGCTTTTTTCCATCAAAAAATCTGAGCCTTTCTTTTTCATACATAGAGATGTACCCTGTCTAAATTCCCCATTAATCAGCCATGGTGCCTATTTGAAAAATTTTGTAAAGACCCTGTTGATATGCCAATAAATTTTATACCATGATTGTCAAAATAAGTTTTAATGAAAACTCCCAAAGTTAAACGAGACAGAAAAGACAAAAGTTTGATAAATCTAATTATGATTATCTTTCACTAATGACCATGATGAAATGAAATTGATGTCATGAGTCAAGGGTCAATTACTACAGTAAATGCCAACCTGTACCTGATTCATTATGTAGAGTAATTCGCTGATGATGATCCGTAGCCTTCGTGCTGGATCACTTCGTTCAAATTCCAGAGCTGGACAAGGCAAAGATGACAGCAGGCTTTCTGAATCACCAGCTTTCTGCCTGTAAGTAGAAAGAAACTCTGGATAAAAGCTGCTGATGCAATGTTATTTCAATGGACAGTAAACTGTAACTTTGGACAACTTTCACTGTACTGTCACTTTTAATGATTCTTTTCAGTGTTTTATTTTCAACTAAACCACAGTTTCTTGTTCTGCTTCCAAAAGCATGTTGAGATACAGTATTCAGTCTGCAAACTCAGCCTGTACATGTATGGACTGCAGTATTATTGTTGAAAAGTGAATCAGTCAGGACACAATGTCAACAATAAAAGTGCACTGTACACACACATGTACCGGTATATTTACCATGTTGACAAGCTGAAAAGTATGTTTTTCAACATGCTTTGGACACTAGAAAAAAGAACTTGATGCTGACATACAAAACCAAAATAGTCAAAAAATCAGTAAAAGTTACAGTTACTGGCCCTTTACTTGAAAACATAAGATTGAGGCAATTTATCAAATATTTTGAATACCAGAGTATCATTAATATTATTTTGAGACTTTTGTCAGGAAAGTAAATGCACTGGCTCTGATTGCAATGGAACATTTGGAATTACAATTACAATGCACTATACCGAGACTGTATTTATCTGGGATATTAGATTATTAGCCATACTGTTTTGAAATAACTTTGATAAAAAATTTACAAAAAAAAATTTACAAAATGCAATTAAAATACAACGCAGCAATCAAAATATTAAAACATCAAGAGCGAAAAAGGAAAGTATACACCATCAGCTACATAGTAGGACATGATGACTTTGTTAACATGTCGTTGTGAGGGCCTAGAGTCTCGGCTATACCATAGACCCTTGGGCTCGGGGTCTCTGGCTAACAGGCTACACGCTCAACAGATGTAGCGCGTACACTTTTAAACTTTTGCCTAGCCAGTATAAAATATGAAATAAACTAATTACCTTAGATGCTGTTCCTTCCTTGCATCAACTTCAAGAGCATTAAAATCAACAGATAGAAGGGCTACAATAGAGTTGACAACTTCCATTCCCGAAAGGATGCGAAGTATATGCTTTCGACCATCGACCCATTCCTCGCTTGCATCGAGTGGTGCACATAATGACATACGGACAAGGCATGGTAAAAGGGGTCGTACTTCTGACTCCGAAAGTTTAGCTATCTTATGAACATCAACCGTTTGAATAGCTTCAAACGCTTTAGGCGAAACATCTTGTCTGTTCGACATTGTGAATTACACGAACGACGAACGTGCGCCAGTTATACGATGATGGTTTCAGTTGTGCCACTGCCGGTGCAGAGCTATCCCTCCATATCAGAAGCCATTTCTAGATATGAAGTGCGACCTCAACGGTTTACCTCTTGGAGGGTCTAAATGTGATCAATAAATCCCATTTATCGTTCGCAAAGAACACGTTTGGTTAAATCTACACGTATTATCGTGACAGACTGCATGGTTTTGCCCCATATATCGAAATCTGAACAACCCAGCGGGATAATATTTCTACTTCCGGTGTGCCTCATTTTCGAATTTAACTACAACAGGAAGCAACATGGCGTCCCCAGGTCCGAACGCTGGCGAGACAGGTTTGTTATTGTTTTCAGCGTTTTCCAATTTCGATCCACTGAGTAGACGTCTCCGGTTGTAACCGTCGGCTCTTTCGCTGCTTTCGTCACAGGCTGGTGACGGAAGTCAGCGTGAAGATGACTGAATCGCAACTGCATATATTGCTCCTGATTCTTCATGTTCTCCTACGGTGGTATAGTGCACCCGTCCTGAGGCTCTGTCTGTCATTGATTTTATACCATATGCTCAGTGCCACAATCGCATGGAGTGTTCACTGTGCACTAGCTACATCCATGGTGTACATTAACATTTTCTGCATATACCACACTACAACTCTAAGCGTCTTGTAGTCAACCAATCGAAGTGAAAATGAAACAATTATGTGGCTGCATACAGTGTTAGACTACTGTAGGGGGGGGGGGGCGGTAGCTCTGTGTGTGTGTGTGTGTGGCAGAGCTGTGTTACCGGTTGTAGGCCTCCCTCCACAGGCCTATAGCTGATAACACACAGCTCTGCCTCGCAGAGCAAGGATGGATATTTGAGATATGAAAGTTTTGCACTGTGGATAGGGGAATGTCCTCTGCATATATTTTGGTATGGATTTATTTTTACATTTTCAGATCGCAGTTTCTTTGTTAATTATTCAATAAAAAATGGATGACACTGTTATGATATATCATCCAGTGGTTATAATTTTAATGATAAATGTAGTTAACAAAGTCTAGAATAACAAACAGACCGTTTAATGGGACGGAAGTTGCAACTGTTTATGATTTCTTTTTTCAATATTTCTTTTCAGCGTATCAAAATACAGCTTCATGCTATCTACCTATAGCATAATTAAACACACAATGTTAACAAAGCCGGTATATGTGTATACGGTTGTTGATGATTGAATAATTTGAATTAGAGCCCAGACTGAAGGTCATTTGTCAATTATACAAATGCACAGTGCATCTACACATACACAGGCTGTGTTAGCAAGCTAGATACTGGATATTTTAACATGCTATATAATAATAGAACAAGAACCTTGTTGATGTTCAGAATAAACATATGCCAAGTTATCAAAGTTAAAACAGCAATTGCCCCTGTATCATGTATGCCTCTGGAATGATAATGAATAATAATAATAATAATGAACAACAATAATAATAATAATAGAACAGCCAATTTTACAGAAATGCAGTATATACGTGATGGCTGGACTGAAATGCAGCTGCCAGCAATATGAGTGTACATAAACACATATCAGGCTGTGCAGATAAGCTGAATGCAGAGTATTACAGTATGATAGTATGCAAAAAGAAAAGACAATATCAAACTTTGCAATTTGTTTGGCAAATACGGTTGGATTTGAAATGTCTTTGATGGTACTAACTTGGGATCTACAAAGAATTGAGATTTCAATTATGATTCCTCCAGCTTCACCCAGTATTTTATGAATGCAGCCATATTTCTTCCGCATTTGAATGCAAGTGTCCAACTACATGTATCTTGTACATCTAGTTAATCCAATGGTCACTGTTTTTACCAACAGAAACAGAAGAGCAGCAGAAGATGCGATTTCAGGTTGAGTTAGAGTTTGTGCAGTGTCTAGCTAATCCTCACTATCTTAATTGTAAGTAATTTCACACAATCCATCGGTTCTGTTGGAGTCACATGTATTTGGGGCCAATGATATGTACATGTAGCATGTTTATCCTGAGAGTGAGTGCAGTGTAGTCTGTAGACAGGGATGTAGAAAATGTTGGTTACAGTTGGCAAAAATAAAAGTACAGGTGGTTACAAGTAGTGTGTGTGTGTGCACATTAACTTTGTGCAAAATGTCCTGATTTTTTACTAAAATTAAATTTTCACAGCTGGCAGTTCTCATGTATGCAAGTAGAAGTGCATTCTTTTCAAATTCTTGGAAGTATAGAGATTAATTACATACCAGTATACAAACACATGTATCACTACACTTGGCTTGCCGTTTGATTGACATTGTTAATTTTAAAGGATTTCAATCTCATTGACTGAAGTCTTTTATGTCTTCTCACAAGATTCATGCCATCTTTCTAACTGCTTTCCCATGTTTTTAAATCAATGGCACCATTAAATTGAAGATGTAGAAATTCTATTCTTGTGAGTGACAGAGAGCTTTCCTCATTTAAGTTAACTCTCCATCAGCGTTCAACTTACAAGTCTCATGCCTTGGTTTTCTGTGTCTCTGAAATCCTCAGCCTTGGAAAGTCAGGCAGCTGTGCTGATGTACATGTAAACAAACATGCATTAGAAATGATGACATATATGATCACATTATTCAACTATTTCCTGCATTAAACCTTTTTCTTTTTTCCTTCAGTTCTGGCACAGAGAGGCTATTTCAAAGATCAAAAATTCATCAACTACCTTAAATACCTGCTGTACTGGAAGGAAAGTCGATATGCTAAATTTCTCAAGTAAGCAAATACAATTCTTGAAGAGCACAGACAATAAACTGCGTAGTTGTTTGAAAGTTTAGAATGCATATATTTGTCATGAATGTAAGGTCAACCAAAGAGTAAATACTGTGTGTGCCAGTGATAACATTATCATTTTGGGGTCTCTGACTCTATTGTATGATTAAAACAAAGATCAACTGATTATTGTGGAGTGTTTATGGAGTGCATTGTCAGTAAAATTTATGATTTATTGTTCAGTTTCTTCAATCATGAATCCTCTTTCTACCAGGCTCCAAACCGTAGAAATAAATACCACTTGGAAAAAAGAGGATTAAAAGGGAAATGGTTTCATGTTTTGACATTATTTCAGGGTTCTTTACCAGAATTTTCCTACATTGAAGCTATTTTGTAGGCGTAAATCTTGATGTCTATTTGGTTGATAAGTGATTTGATTCTGTCAAGCTTTGTTTTAATCCTCTTTCTCCCAAGTTGTATTTATTTTGATGATTTGTCTTTGGAGCCTGGTAGAAAGAGGATTAATTTTGAATGCTACATGATTGGTCTAGGTGATGTACAGGTGATATATGATGTATCTTTTGTAAAAGTTATGTTTATCATACAAATAAAGATATGCTTAAAGTCAGTAAAGAAACTGTTAAGTTCTTCTTGCGTCCAAAAATGAACTGCTACCACAATAATGAAACATGTCATAAGAAAGATATTTCAATCAAAATGATTTTTTGTCAACAGATTTCCCCAGTGTTTGCACTTCCTTGAACTACTTCAGTATGAACATTTCCGCAAGGAGCTGGTCAATGCTCAGTGTGCAAAATTCATAGACGACCAACAGCTTCTACAGTGGCAACACTACACCAGGAAACGAATGAAACTGCAACAGATGCACATTGAACAACAACAGCAGCAGCATCAACAACAACAACAATTGCAGCAACAGCAGCAGCAACAACCACATCAACTTCAGCAGCAACAAGCACCGCCACAGCCAATGCCACAAGTTCCAATGCATCAACAGAATCTACAACCACTTCCGCCACAAAGCCATCTCCCGCCAAAATAATCTCCACTCTTGCATTGTAAAGAATTTATTTATATGACACACTTTGCACATCTGCAAATCTTTTTTATAAGTATATTTTGGAAAACAATGTTTTGTATATTTAAATAAGATAAACTTTGTATGACATATTTGAAACCTTTACTTAACAATGAAAAGCAAACTTTTGCCACAATTGGAATATATGCTGCCATTTTTGGTCCATATGTGTCAAACATTATGATCATCATGCAGTGAATTCTTATCCAGGCAGTAGTATCAGCCTTTAGAAAAAAATACTACCGGTACTTCTGAATCAGCTTTATGGTATGGCTGTGCCAAACTGCCTACAGAAATTGATTTATGTAATAATAATTATTGTCAGCACATTCCTATATTCAGTGAATAAGATCACAATATGATGGGTTTGAGTTGCCATTGCGTAAATCTGTCTCCTGTGTAAGACATTGTACAAACCATGATTTTGAGACCTTTCCATATCCCTTCCCATTGGCTGTGAAACACACACACCCTGTAAACTCCACCCTCCCCCAATAGATTCCACATGTGCAAGTCATACTAGGATGGCTTATTTTTACTCATGGATGGATTGTTATTTATAAGTGAATGTTTGCTACATTGAATTACGTACCAATAGGAATAGTTTATCTGTTCTAGTGCAGTAGATGTCTGTTGACAATGTCACACAGATGGTGTTTGTATGTCACAGCCCTTCTTTGGAAATCTTTCAAAATATGTGTCAGCAAAGGCACTCTATCTCAGTGAATGGTGTTCATGAAACTGCTTTTGGCGTGTAGAAGGGAACTATTGTCTCTGTAATTTGTACTTCAAGTTATATTGTAAATGAAACAACCTGCATTTAATATATTCTTTTCAACTAATAACTTCATGTCCATAATGCTTAAATAGACTTCAATAGCAGCATGGTCTCTCAGTGTATCACTGAGATGAAAATATCATTTTCTATTTGTCAGTCCCAAGACCAGTGTGTAAAATAAACCACAGTGTTACTGTGTCCAACACAAGTTTTGTCGTTCTTTGTATCTACTGTATCATAGAATATCAGTCTACTATTCTTTTTGGTCATTCAGATCTGTCATATGCAAATTCTCTGATCTGCTGAAACAAAGTTGTTGATCCCAGACCAGGACTCTCAGATTTTGTTCAGTGTGTTTGTTAACAGTGGTATCCTTTTAAATTTTACAATAGTTCCCTAGTCGTCTTACCGAAGCTCTCCATGGTATACCAGTGCAAGGTTGACCCTTTCAGCACCATGGTTTGGCCCAGGTCAATTGGTATCAGTGGCAATTGTGGACCTGTTTACAGTGAATTGGGGGTGAACAGGTTAATAGTGCACATCATGTATGATACAAAGGTTCCCACACCACTCACCAATCTTGCCAAACCTTTGCAAATGTACCCTGGATACCTTTGCTATCAAAGAATGCTGTAGAGTGTAGTGAAATCTCAATAAAATCAAAGAAAATGTGTTCATCAGCTTTCTAGGGATTTAATCTACTTCACACAGCACTCATTAAAGTATTGCAAGTTCTGCTAGAATTTCCTTAACGTCAGACTTGAACTGGTGCCTCATCTACTAAGCATGTACGGTACATAGTCGTATTGCTAACTATTAGTCTAAAAAGCAATATAAGATCTTCAAGATAATCTGCTAAATCAGGTCAAGTACTTTCTTTGTCAGAAACAAAGAGAAATTTCTAATCCAACATAGAAATGTAAGGGTAGCAAATTGAGAATGGATTTGTTGTGGAACAATTGTTTTCAATATTTCTTGTCTTTCATTCAATTCCAATGCAGGGATAGGATCAAGCTCTTTCAGAGCACGGCAATGAAATATTCAACGTTTTCAGTCAGCCTGGTGTTTTATTTTGAAATCCTAATTTGGACTGCAAAAATAACTACATTTTTAACAATATAGTAGGTCTCGTTTGAAATTATTCTTTTATGCAAATACATCGTACTTTGGCAAATCACGTAGGTTTGTAGGGAGGGGTCATCGGAACTGCCCAAAGGTCATATGAGACCCATACGACCAATGTAAACTATCAAGTTCATTGGAAATTGATGAAAGTCCTGTTACATGTTGGTCATTATGCACATTGTAAAATTTAAATGTTGCAGCTGAGTGACTCTATTCATCTAGATACCGTGCATGAAATAAACATTGGTTGTAAACAAGAAAGTCGCAAACTGAGGAGCATCGTCCGCTCGCACGAGTCCGTTACTTCCCGTAAACTGCCTGTTTTCGGGAAGCATCCAGCTGCCCGGACAAGAGACCTTGGCAAGCAAAGATGACTGAGAAATCTGAGGAGCAAATCTGTCGACCCCTTCCCTTAAAATACTGCACATCACAACATGCAGAGACTATCTACCACTGAGGCCGTAATAATTAGAAAATAAAACAGTGAGTCTGTACAGGTTTGTATCGGGAATAGTTGTGACCGGGTCATTCAGTAAGCAAACAGACTTTTTTGTGACTTTTGGTTATGATCCTGCTGATGTGTCTCACCTTTAAAGTACATATTCCATGCCATTCATAGCAGACCAATATCACCTGTGATCATAGGGTATTCAGTAGTCATTAATGATAATAAAGAAATATGAAAAATATTATTATAAAGAAATATGGAAAATATAGAGAAATATGAAAATTATTATTTTCATCATTATCATCATTATGAAGCACCATTGGCAATGTTGAAGTCCTACCAAAGTTATATAACAACAACAATAATTTTCATATTTTTCATATTTCTTTAATTTTCATATTTTCCATATTTCTTTATGATAATAACAATAATAATAATTATTATATTTAATATTTCTGTATTAACGACTCCTGAATACCCATGTTGTGATAACTGTTGCCGAATACATCTGATATGGCTCTAAACCATGGACATGGCAATGGTGTCATTAAAACTCCACATATCCGTAGTCTGTTTCCACAGGTATTCATTAGCTGGCCAATGTCCATAAGCAGGATTCTGGCCGACAGGCCAATGCAACAGAGACATTAGCTTGCCAAGTTGGCGGACATAAATGTAGTACTGCTCACGAACCGACATTGCCCAGAAATGAAGGAACGCCTGTGTCTGTTTCCCTGTCTTTAGAACTCTCCCAAACGACTTTGTCCACAAAAATTGAGCACAGGACTGTCCACGATACAATTGGACAGGAATAGAAAACAGAAAACAAGTAAATTAATTACCTCGGGACGACTCTGAACCAGTGTGCGAAATTAAGAGAAAATAGCTTCAGGCACCAAGCCAAAGCTTCAGGTCCTTACAGAAAACTGCCGGTCCTCAATAAATGCAGTTGTTAACGACCATTAGAGTAAACACTTTCTTGACTAATACTATGCTTTTGAATGTTGTAATATTTAATTTTTCATGTCCTTTTATCAATACAAAAGGACTATTGTTCACATAGATTGCAGAATAGTGTAAGTGAATGTATCATAATTCATCTGCATGATCTGGAATCTGAAAAAGATTACAGCCTTCATCTTCCTCACTGTCATGCGCACACATTTATCAATGTTTTCCACCACGAGGGGGGGGACTATGGGACTAACGGGAGAATTCGACTTTTTTCTAGCCATGTCAAACCCCCACTTTCGGACCATAAAATGATTTCAAACACCCAGGGGCCGGCGAATACAGGCTCATGCATTGACTACGTATGGGTGATGAAA
>LD352179.1:32638-79955 GCA_001465055.1 Ptychodera flava | reverse complement strand
ATTGTATCGCATTGTTGCACCAAAATAAATCCATTCCATTGCTAGAATTTGCATGCACGGACGTAATTCATTCTGATCTGAATGTAATCAGCTGCACCGTGCTATGCGCCTCGATCGGAGGGATTAGACTCCGTAAATGTAAAACGTCCAAAGACAAAAAAATTACTATGTTGCGGTATTCTCACCCCCTCCCCGTCTGGCGTACCATAGATCGAATTCCCCACTACCAGGACACTAAGTGCGATCAATATCCCCTGTTGCCCACGGTGGAAAACATTGATAGGTGCATGACATTCAAGTCTTAATCATATGATTCAAAGTTAGTCATTATCTGCATCTGTTACAGGTCTTGACGGAAAAATGTTCATCATCTCTTTCAAATTCCAGTCGGTCATACGGACCTACATGTTGCTAAAAACTTCCGGCCCGACGAGAAATCTGTCGGTCTCGGACCGTCGGACCGACGTTTATTTCGCACACTGCTCTGAACCATGATAGATCCCAGAAATACGAGTCCATGTCTGAATGAACAACCTGATAAAGGAAGTCATCGTTCTGTTTTACCTGTGGTGGCGCTGCAAAGATTTGGCCTCGTGTGAACCGTTCGGATTTGTTGGGAGATGGGGACAGAATCAGCAGAAGATGAAGACACAACATTATTCAAACGAGCTACATCATGGATTCCTTTGACTCTCCTTTTTCAAAAATTGTTTTGTGTGACTAGATTTTTACATATAATTGTGGTATACATCTTTTCTAAATCACTAACTAGTTCTTTGTATGCTCACTTTCGTCCAGGTTCACACAAATCGCTCTGTAGCATTAGCGATGCGGGTATAATTTTTTTAAATTGAACGTCTTGACTATTGATTGCAGTTTACACCCTCTGGCGATGCACCTTTGAATTCGATAAAAGAGTTGCCAGGATGACAGCACACATTTCTCCATTAACGATTTGACGTATTTTGTTTTGTGTTTTTCTGAAAACGTTTTATCTTGCATCGATTTTCCTAAATTCTTCACTTTCCTTCAGGTGAATATGAATATCTCTCACAAAAGCAGCAATTCAGAGAAACTAATCTTGTCACGGGGATTTCGCGGTCTTTCCCATTTCCTATTGACTATTTCCAAGACTGAAAATTCTATCCTTTCTTTAAATTGGCCGCCAGCAAGTAATGCTATCAGAAAGCCTGTATTGCTGATACGATTATTTCAACGTTCAATAGACCATTCTAGGACATGCAAAAAATATCACAGTCTGTATTTACCCGATTATTCTTCAGGAAAACAGACAATTGAAAAATTAGGGATTCTTTCACGTAACTATACTGAAATTGAAACATGTCTATTGTTTTTGAATTCAAAATATCCTCCATTCAAAGACTTGAAAACAACACTTTGAGAGAACAACAGAACTTTTATTGACAAATAAATGTTCAGGAATACAGGAAGATCGAATGAAAATCAAGGTTCTGCTCAGGGAATTGAAGTCAGTTTCGTCTGCTGACAAAACACATCTTTTGAAAGAAGTCGAAGTCCATTTTTACCATAAAAGTTTGTCGACTGAACGTAAAACTGTGTCACCTGACTTGTTCTCGGAGAATTATTACCCGTCATGCAAGATCGACTCCATATGTGAATTATACGGCATACAAACCCTTGATTTCACAGATTTGACATTGCATTCGCTACGTGTGATCCGATTCGAAGAAAGTCTTATAAAGTCATCGCATCTGACAATAAGTAATCATTCTATCTTGACTTGACAATTTCAAGTAAAGCATACAAGCTGCTCTTTTGCGTAATGCTGACTGACTGTCACATGTGTTGTCACGTGATCGACCTATAATTGGTGTGCGTAATTCGATGTAGGATTGCTACATGTAACTTCTATTGCTAGATTAAAACACACATATATTTCTATTGGAATCCGTAAATCTCAAGTAAACCATGCCAAAATGTAATTTATTCAAAGGAAATAATAAAAAAGCAGAATGAAAGCTGGAAATTAGCATTTTAGAGGAATCGGCAATTTCACTTCGGTCTCCTGGAATTTGTAATATATATAAAATGCATCTAATAATGAATCGTTTTAAACACTGTGATACTACCAAACCCATCACATCATTTGTAAATGTCCACTGAGAAATAAAAATATACAGAAAGTTATAATTGTGTGCTCGTTATTTTTCATGAGCGGTGACGATCCTGTACTAAACTGTAAAACAATAATACTTCTTCGAAATACTTCGCTGAAAGAAACTGCATTACTTTAGAGATATATATATATTGAATCTTTTGTTTAGTGTAATACTTCAGTTTATCACAGCGTTGTACCGAACGTTAAAATTGTCGTCGAACTGTAAATAATCTTTTAAAGTGTCTTGAAATTTGTATGATCGTCAAATTGAAATCGAGACCTGTGCCTCAATCCAAATTCCAATTTCTTTGGTTTATTCTTTACATGGTCTGTAGATTGACACTGAAAATGGTCGTTATGAGGGAAAAAACCATCTGATAAGATCGGATTAGAAAAGAGGATAGCGTCTGATTAATGTCGATAAGGATAAAACAACAGACGAATTAGACACTGATCACATAGATTTACAAAATGAAAATGTAATCGCGTGTAATATATAATGCCTATATAAAAATATCAATTCACACAACCGGAACGTACATTCCTTCATCTACAATTCTACCATAGAAACACATTTTCCACTGAAATGTTCACTTAAATTCACTGTGCTTCTCACGGCAAACAACTGTGGCTGCTAACCCAGGTGTCTAGGACAGGCTAGCCAAGTTACAGACTGATTTTAGTGGGAAGCTCTTCGGCTTCGTAGTACCCAGGTGCCAAGCCCTCCTTTGGAGGTAGTGCTACAGCCTCTTCGTAGGTAGGGGCTGTGGCCAAAGGTGGAAGTCGCCCATGGGGTAGTCCACTGGGCTTCACTGTTAACGCCGGATTGGTTGACGGGGTGAAGTCAGTAGATAGCATAGCTGGGTTGGTACTATGGTAAGTGCCGACTTCCTGACCTGGAGGCGAAATTATTGAAAAATATTACAATTTTTGGTTTGCATCGACCAAATGAAAAGTTTTTCGACACTAACAGTTATTATTTCAAAGACAGATCATTAAAAATTCAAAATTGGTAAATATTCCGTTACATAACGATGTAATATGAAAATGGACCTCAGTTTTACAAAACTTGCGTTGAACAATATCAGGCTATATTTGCTACATGGAAAAAGAAGGTATAAAATTATCCTATTTTCAGGCAGGTGTACCATTTTCAATAATTATTTTAGATAGTTTTACCGATGTTGTAGTTGGAGCTTCCGAGTCAATGTTGTTGATATCATCAACAACGAAGATTTTTTAAAACATATCTAAGTAATCCCAAAAGGTAACAAGTATGATTCCGTGAGTTTGTCGATTGATTTAACAGGCTGCTGGTTCTGAGTAACTACCTAAAGTGAGCTTTCAAGTTAGACAAACTGAAATTAAATTGAGAATATTATAAATTAACGCATAGGATTATTCACCCGTTCTTGAAGGAAAACTATAATTTGTACGACAGTTTTTAACAACTTGCTTATGAACGAGCTAAATGATTCATGCAATCAATTAGAGATAATGCACTAAGGACGTCTTCATCTTTTGAATTCCGACTGTAATTTCGTTAAGACCTATTCAGTGCCAGATTGCCCGTACACATACACGAGCATGCGCACCTGGCCTTGTAGGATTTATCTCCATGGAAACGGAAGGCAACGAGCAAGGCCCCTTTGTCGTAATTGTACCCTCGGTATGTTATCGTAATTTTCGGGGAAAACATCTTCCTGCAAACCCTAAACACGGAATCCGAGAACGGTAAAGGTCAAAATGTAAAGGATAATATGTCCAGACCTTGTTTTCGACAATGTAAACTGAACTGCAGAAGGTATTCAACACCATCTAGGTCAAACCTATCAGAACTCAGACTAGATTGAATTACGTCTGGCACTCAGCCAGTGTTCTAAAAATACACATTGCGGAGTTGATCACTCACCTGCGTTGATCAGCACGAACTGACCGTCGGCTCCCGGCATGATCTTCTGCCCGGGTTGTAGGACAACCACCTGTTGAGGGGCCTGTGCCAAGAAGCAAACATAGTGGTTCTGAATTGACGTATACGTGACATCATCGCCGAAAATACACTGAAGCTATCTCCTTTCCGTCTTCCACCCCCTTCTCTCCCCTTTTCGCAATTCTCCACCCCGAAATGAATATCAAGCCCCTTGTGTCAATGACATGTAATAAACTTTCTTTGAAAATGAACAGTTCTTATTGTAATGGTAACCACGGTCCCTCTGTGGTAACATATGGTACAACCTGAAATTTCCCTCTTTTTATACAAACGGACCGTGTACAAACAAAACAACTGCTGAGGTCATAGTTTACAAATACAAAAAAAGACGAAAACTTGGAAAATAAGATTTTCCAGTACTATCCATTCTCAACTCATTCTGTCTACTCCGTTATCCGTAAAGACAAGACTAACAAACTCACCACATGAGATGGTGTCTTACAGAGGCCGCAGCAAGCCGACACCGCAGCCGCGAATACCAAGATCACTTCAACGAAGGCCAATATCATTGTCACAGAGAACATAGCGATGCTTGTTCGGAAGCTACTCTTCAGCTCATCTTCTTCCTTCTTTTCTTCATAGCTGTCTCCGTCGCTGCCGTGCCAACCAAACCAGTCTTCTCCCTCGTGCCAGTCTTCGCTATTCTCGTGGCTACGTTCTTTGGAATCTGTCTCGTGGTGACCACCTGGTCTGGGTCGATGACGTCCATGTCCTGATGAGAAGAAAGATAATAAATCTTGAGAAAATGAAGTAATGATTCGCTTATCACGAACACAATGATGATTGGCTTAGCAGGTCTGGTTTCTCTTTTCTGATCTCCCTGTCAAATCTCCGATGTCTGTAATATCAACATAGACTTTAAGACTTGAACCAAATGTGAATATAACAAGTTCCTTTTACTGACTTAAGAATCTTTCAGTCGATCATTTGCATCGGTCAAGATCTTTATAAGTTACAAGCCCTAAACTCAAACAGAGACATGGAATTGGAAACGCCCCGGCCCGAGCAGGAACAAAATAAAACCAGAAGAATAACGAGGTAGATAAAATTTAAATGAACAAAAAAAAAAAAACAATAAATAAATTTACTAACTCAACCAATGACCAACCTAACCACATTATCGACAACCATGCACTTTTGGCGTTGTGGCCTTTGGTGGTTGGTCGCTTGCACTTCGTGCCTTCAGCACTTGTTCTCGAGCCTTTGACTCTCGATTGCTGGAAAAAGTGTTCTCCACGGCACTTGCTATGGTTCTTACGTAGGTATTTCAGGTAAAAAAGGCGGAAGACTGTCGACTGTCGGAGCCACAATTTATCTAGATGACTGACTAATAAAGTGGAAGTAACTGGTACTCACCTATAGTTAGTTATCAATCACTCATTTCTTACTTACTTACATACTTAACAAATAAATAGATAAATACCTGAACGTGCACGTGTTTCAGCTTCGTCGCCATCTTCTTCGCCTTCCCACTCCCCTTCATATTCTTCTTCTTTACTTCCTTCATTCATGAAGTCGTCGATCCATTCTTCCCATTCACCGTCTTCCATATCTTTCAACTCCTCGAATTCTTCCAACACTTCTTCCAAGCTGTCGGGAATCATATCTTTCATGTCATCAAAATTGTGGGGGAATTCTTCGTCTTCGAGATCGTGAAGCCATCCCCGGAGATCGTCTTCAATGTCGCCAGAGTCTGAAAAGTAGTCTTCATCAGAGTATGACTCATAGTCGTCGTCATAGTATAACTTCATGTCCATTCTGATAGCAGTAGCTGTCCACACCCAGGCTGTGAACACCACTATCACTGCGATCACGCTGAGCACAAGGAAGGAAGTCAACTGTGGATGAAGAAATGTTTAGAGCATTTATCCGAGTCCACTATTTCCATGTCCTGTATCTGTATTAGTCTTGCTAATTGTATGTTTTATGCCCTGTAATCTAGCGTTCGTCTTTGACTGTCTATAAGCTTACCTACCAGTATACCTATCTATCTACCTACCTACCTACCTACCTACTGACCTATATATCTATGTATCTATGTATCTATCTATGTATCTATCTATGTATCTATCTATGTTTCTATGTATCTATCTATCTATCTATCTATCTATCTATCTATCTATCTATCTATCTATCTATCTATCTCTCTGCTCGTCCGTCTGACTGTTTGTCTGTCTACCTGTCTATCCGTTCGCCTGTATGTCCGTCTTTCTGACAGTTGATTTATCTGTTCGTCTATCTGTTCAATTCTCTTATTCAATCACTCATTTCCTGTCCCTTCGATATTTATGTTTACTTTAATATGTGTGATTTTTATTATCATCTTTATATCATTATGAACTCCATTTTATGAACGAATCCATAGCTCCATTCTTCATTGGGGATATTTGTCTGTAAATTAGTAGCGGACGGAGAAAAGTAAAGTTGTCAAAAACATGACTTTTAGATCTCTTTGTAGGGCTGTACGTGACAGCTTCAGTACGCAACGATCTTAAAGTTGTTGATGTCAAAGGTTTTAGGCTATCGATTTCGTGACGTTTATACTCCACGAAAATTTATTGATCTACCTGAAAACTTGAAGTTAAGCATCTAAAGAGACTTAAGAACTAGACTATAGATTTCATTGTTACCTAATTTTGACAATTAAAGCGGTGTTTCTTGATCAATTGTCATTCTACACTGCCGACACGCAGTTATAGGGAAATGGGAGAAGATTTTCGGTTTCATCAACAGCGTCCCATATTTATGCAGGTAAATATACGTACAGTAACCGCACCCCACTCCACCTCCCCCTTTTTCAATCAACTATTGTTCGATAAAGCAGCTTCCCCGTACCCTGGGGCGGTTCTATTTTGCTGTAGCTTATCTTCATTCCAGCTTGATGTGATTAGCCGTAACTGCAGACACGACCAAGCGCCAGTATAATTTGTGACACACTCTCTCTCGAGCTCTCTTATCAACTCTCTTTTACTAAGTTGAGTGTTATTCTCACGCCGCCTTAGCTATTGAGAGAACGCAAGTCACTGTATAGGGCGAATGACGTCACGTGACCGTTTTATGAAATGCCTCCCAGGCACACAGCGCTTCAATTACACATTGCAAATGGCTTATTTGAACCTCACCTTTCTCATTCAGTGCGACGTGACTCTGCTTTTAGAGTTGATATACATCAAGTGAGTAATGAGTCTGAGGTTCAGTTTTGGAGTTTCAATATCGAAGGAGGAATATTGCAGCAAATCTAAATTTCTTACCCAAGCATTGGTTCTTTTGCGACATGTCGACATCACGCCGACGAATCCGGTCACAATGATCTGTAAAGTAAAATATAGGATATACATTGTACTTATTCAGACGCTGTGAGCAAGAAGAGAGACCTTGTCGTGCTTTTGTTCGATCAGAACTAGAGACTCGATGTTTCTTTTCTTCTCGAACAACCAGGCAGTCTTCTAGCTTGCCTTGGTTTGCCTTTTAATGATGCTTCGAAACGTTCGATTCTTTTACGAATACACGGTATAGTCAACATACATAGTCAAACTATCTAATTCATATCAAAGGTCATGTCAAAATGACAATTCATCGGTCGTAGAAGAAAATTGTACTGCTAAACGGAGATCAACTCACACGTTGAAAAGTAATTACTCAAAAAGCGCATGCAGATCTGCACAAATAGTAAGATAACCGGTCAGGGAAATATTCAATTTATGTATTAAATATGATGTTTGCTTGAAAAAAGCTAAATATTAGATGAAGTATATGAAGTATGAAATTCTGAAGTCGGGCCATTCTGTTGTCGTGTATATATATATATATATATATATATATATATATATATATATATATATATATATATATATATATATATATATATATATATTGTTAAACATGTTCAAAATAGACTGCATGAAAACCAATTTATATGGATTGACGAATGCTTGCTTTGAGCCAGCATTGGGTACATTGTCGCTGTATGTAAACTTGAGAATGTTGATTTCGCCATCCAGCTCTGCTTAAAACAGACAGCATTCGTGAAAAATTGATATGATGGGTGATATATTTGCAATGTATACGAACTTCTATCGTCTCCACTGGCAATCACGTCAGTCACACTACACACCTCATTTCAATTCAATTAAAATTCCTTTCGACACTCAGGTTAGGTACTCAAACAAAATACATGCCCAAGCATAACCACGTGTCATGAACATGCCAGTAACGACAAATTACAAGGTTCAAAATGTTACACACATTCGTTGCCGTGGTTACCGATCTCAAGTATATCCCAAGCGCACTAAAGATTTCTGCGTTCGCGACTTTGATGACGTACGGTGTCATTAATTTCCTCTTTCCTAGATATTTTTTGTTAAAAGAAAGTGTGAGATGAAAACGTCATTTTGAAAAGGTACAGAGAAACGACGGGATGGTGAGGAAAACTCTACAATGACGATGGAAATTGAAGTTTTATGTGATCTGCATAAAAAAGATTACAGCTGAATGAAGAGGAGCCGATATTGTTTACATCTATAGGGCTGATCTACTTTGTAATCAAATGTAAAAAATATCACGGTAAAATCAGTAAAACTTAAAAACTACGTATACTTACGAAAAATCCAGACCATATTGGAGCTCCAAGGTATTTTATTTCGGACATGCAGACTGGGATAGAAGCTATTCCAAGTATCATACTGAGTGATCCGAGTAAAATTAGAGCCTTGCCAAGACCCTTGCTACAACCACTGCCCGCCATTTTGTCAGCGTGGGGGCCTGGTCTTCCCTTACAAGGATGGTTGGTGCAGCTTTAGACGAAGAAAGAGAAAACAAGTCTTTAAAAGATGGAACAGCGCTTCGGAACGGTTGTGACAGTGATAGATAGCTTGTGATTACGAACGTAAATTTCCGATCGTAATTACCATGAAACTGGAAGCCTAAGCAGTAATGGAATATATGTTGCTTTAGGCTACTTTATATTGCTACCCGTTTAACCACTTTTGTTGGCTTTATCATCCGACGTAAATTTGACATATAGCTCGTATGTCGCAGTAAGTCAAACAACAGTACGCCATCTTGGAAAGAGTCGAGCTTACGTTGTATCCACTACTGCTTTCTTAACACTTGTTTAACCTAACTAACGAGACGAGAAGACGAATATTGACAGAGCAAAATAGTCCCTGATTTAAACATTGCACACTACAATAAAAAACGATGCTTGAAATGACATAACAATTTTCTTACATTTGCCTATGAAATTGTTTTTCATTTCATATACGAGGCGAAATCCCTGTGTTACATACCTTCTCATGCTGGCGACCCTGGGCGACTAATTCACACTGTGTCCAGTTTCGCAAGTCATTGGACAAAACGCAGCGCCGCAGCGTTTTATTATCGATCCGGACAGACAACAATGGACAATGCTGGATACCCGGATGAGCTATTGTGTCGACTCTGAGGCTGTGCTGTCGCCGACTCTCTCCGTTTGTATGCGCAAACATGGATACACCTAAACAACCACTTTCCATAGGTCATCTCATAATAGAGATATGCACTCTCTATACGTCATTGGCGTTCGATTGAACAGAAAAAACGTCTTACCTGGTGTTGTCAGCAAAGGCTTTGAGTCCAACCCCACTATTATTGTTGGTTTCAGGGTCACGATAACAACAACACAATAAATTTTGACAATTCCTTTTGCTTGTCAGACCTTTTCACTCTGATGATATTTCACAAAGGATAATATCAGCCAAGGTTATTCTATTGCTACAGTGTCACGAGGTGTGACCTTTCTTATGGTAGATATCTGAAAATTAGCAGTGAGTGTGGAACGTTCTTGTCAAAACCACATGTACTGCTCGACTATTGATTTCTTCACATTGCAATAATTTAATTACATATACACCGAAGAGATATGGTGCATGTCTTAAATTATGCGAAGTTACCCTTTTTAGATTTATTCTACTCGTATATAGTCGGGCTTGAACCGGTACCGGCCGCAGAGGGGTTCTTTTGAAGGTTTCTGGTTAATTAAAATGCTAAACAGGGTCCAGGGATGCGCACAAACACGCCGACTCTTGTTATTACATATATATAAAACATTTTATGCGAATATTGCCATAGTATAATTAGATTGCTGGTATGTATACTCAAATCGCGTAGTCAATTGCCTCGTTAATTGAGCATTTCCGAGCTTTTCTCACTTATCCTACTTCTCCGAAGTTCATGTGTGTGATAGCCTGGTCTTGTTACCATTGGTACCTCATTAGTCCGAGTATACGTCACCAGTATTGCCATATTTCATGTCTCAGCTTCGTCATCGTTGAATGCAAAGTGCATCACGAGTGAGAACGTTACAGTATAACGACAATATTTTTCTCTTAAAATGAAATTAATCTTTGTCTTTCTTAAAGTACTGATCAATAAAACTTATGGAGATAATTTAACGGCAACCTAGGCGCTAATTTCTATGCTTTTATTTTCCTTATTTGGGCATCGTTATGGTGGAACGAAATCTCGAAGTTGGGAGAGAAGTAGCAAACTGCTGTTATTCAACAAAACGGGTTTTCTACCCGGACACTGAACTTCAGAACAATCGATGTGTGTGTGTCAGTCTGTGTTTACTTTGTCATATCGATTATGGTTACAAAACCTATCCCCCCCCCTGTATAATTGTTTACTTTTGTCTCCAAGTCGTTGCCATGGTTAATTTCAAAGTCTTTTTGTACATGATTAAGTACAGCAGTTGTGTGTCCCGGTTTTCATTTCCACTATTGTGTTACTACAACCCTTCGTTGATAAACCTGATTCTCGTATTTTGTTAAATAAATTACTGTTTATCGAGTGGCGTTGTTTTCTCCAGACGCTCTTCATTATGTTGCCGTGCATAATTTCCACGTTATTTACATTTTATCAGTCACCTCCGCTAGCTATTGCAGAACACACTTGCTCAGGAAATAAAAAATCACTCATATTGTCGTGATGTGAGTTATTACTGTCTGTTCATTTCATTGTCTAATGTTGGCAAGCTAATAGTAGCAAATACCATGACTACCTATACTAAAATTGAGTGGTCACAATAAGCTTGAGTTAAATCACACATTTCCTATTGATTCGTAATTCACTATTTATTCATTCCAATGGTTTCTAAAGGAAAAAGGTGTATAGAGTTCTATACAGTTAATTCGGTGACACGAAACTGCCATTCAAATTCTTTACGATCGGCAACGACACCATCGCTCGTTTTGTTATCCGTTGTTTCCTTTTGTTTTCAATTTAGGCCTATAAAGAAAGCTAAAACCGTCGCTTGCATTAACTGTCGAAACTAATGAATTGCTTGACGAACAGATAGATGGGTTTTTGGGAATGACAATTGTCATGAGAAGCAGACGTGAACGCAATCTGTTGCCACGTCCCGGATTGATAGATATTGCTTTTATAAGTAAATAGGTATACTTTATTTTAATTTTGTTTATTTATATCCGTTACCCAACGGTAGAACAGCCAATTACAGGGTGAGGCACCCATACATTTGTTCTGTCCCTTTTTAGACTGTCCACAGTCCCTCGCGCATTTTCTGTTTCTCACTGGTGTAGTTTCTCGCACATACGACGGTTGGGGGAATAACAAGCGAGGCGCCGAAGGCGCAAGCCTCCAGCGCCGTAAGACATTTTGTCAATGTATGCCTTCAGTCTGCCCAGCTCGTACCTCCGGCGCTTCGCTTGCGATTCCCCCACCGTCGTATATGCGAGAGACACCAATGAGAGACAAAAAAGGCACAAGGGACTGTCGACAGTCTATCCCTTTTTTCAAGCGTTAAAATAGTTGTGGTATCTATTACCGTACTCCCCTTCAATATGGAGGAGATAAAACAAGGTCTCATACAGGGTACAAAGTAAAGAATTGGCAACTTCAATCTACGTTGCGATACTGACGAAAGTGTGGAAAATTAGGGTATGGGTAGTTCGTGTCGGCTACCGAAGTTGATACCGTCTCTTGTCAAACCCTGGGATGGTGCCAATAATAAGACCACTATATCAAAAGTTTCGCCTATACGTTCAAGGTGATTTTTAATTAGACTAGAGATCATTGTCTAACATCAGACATTCCAATGATCGAAGTGATTATTGTTATATTTATTTTTGACATTAGTATCATGTTATAAAAATAGTTACCACCCCCTAAACAAATACACGTGAAAATTAACGTTCAGAATGTGCTGTATTCAGGAGTTCTATTATTGAGGTCTGCCCGGGAATCACCAAAACCAAGCGTCTGTTAAGAACCGTACATAGTTACTGGAGGCACCGTTCTGCTCTCGTAACTGAACTCAATCACGTCAGTGGATTTAAGGCCATGGTTTTATGTACAAAAGTGGGACTTTAAACTTCATCTTATGTTTTCACAACAGCACAACCCCAAAACTTCTCTGAGAAGTCCTTGCTAAATCATGTAAACAAAAATAAATAGAATAAGGGGGATTCCAAAGATATTTTTGTGCTATGATCGAGGTCCCATAGTAGCCCTTACCGACGCTTGTCAATCAAAAGCAGGCCTTTTGAATTCAGCAAAACACACATCTAAAACTACCATAAGCTTTGTTTATGTTAAAAAGGAACAGTACATGCATGCAGTTGTTTCGTTCTGTGTTCTGACCTTTTTTCAGTCTTTCCAAATATCTCTACACAAGTGTAGAAAATATCACATGAATAGCTGGGTTAGACTGGTTGATACTTTTTCTTTATCGTTTAGTTCATATAGACACATAGAAAAGACAATATCTTGTTACTCTATATCGAAGTATACAGATGTCCTCGTGGGAAATTACAGTGCTCGATGCTATGCAGAGCGTTATAAATAATTATTACACCTCACTCATTCAGCGTGCACTGCCATTGGTTAAACACGACTCACGTGACATGTAAAAGAACGTGATGATGCCCTCTGCGAACTTGATGATGCCCTCTGCATTTGATATTACATGGATGACGTCATTTTACTTACTGCACATCCTTTCTGCGCAAAACAAATTGTCGTTCGCTTGTTGTACTTTGCAGTTGGCAACTTATGGCTGCGAAACGTCATGCAGAGCTGTCACCGGCACAGTTAGACGATATTTTGATGCAAGTAAACAGCAAACGAACGAAGATGGCAACAAGGAATGCAATTTCTGTGTTCAGCGACTATGCAAGCGACAAATTTGGATACGCCACCGAGGAGATCGGCAAACTTTAGCGGCGACCCTAGACTCGGCACTGACAACATTTTACGCTGAGGTCCGGACTCAGAAGGCGAACTGTACTCGAAGAAGTCTTTGTGTTTTTGTTTCTTTGCATGTTTGCTTGTTCGGTGTAATAAAAATAATAACACATGAGAGCTTGGGCAATATCACGATTTTTGCCTGCCCTCGGGCTGGTGGTCATGATCGAAATACTGATGATGCCCTCGCCTACGGCTAGGGCATCATCAGTATTTCGATCACGACCACCATCCCTTGGGCAGGCAATAAATCGTGATATTGCCCTCGCTCTCATGTGTTAATATTTAAATAAACAAGAGCTTGGAGAGCTAGTAAACACTAACCATAACACTCAAACGGCGTATGTCTCTCGGACGTATGATCTTTCTTCAATGGACAAAATAGTGATTTATAGTACTGGTATTCAACCAAAGCAGTGTTACAAATAGTAATATGCTGTGATACGATCATATTTGCTTCTCATATCAGTCATATTGTCTGTATAACAGTGCTGTCAGGGTAAACACTTTCACCAGCAGGGCATTTACCTTTCAGAGAACGTTTTTCGCAGAAAGACAAAGAATATGAAGGTTAAGAAAACTCGTCTAAGGGAGCCGTCATTATTTACGGCCTGGGGGTCGGAGGAATTTCATCGGAAAATCTGAAATTTCGAGTAACCCCCTGCCAGCTCTGATGAACTTGAGTAACCCCGGCCCCCTCTTTAACAAAGACATTTTCTCTGACCCCAAACTGAGAAAAGTTAAATATCAAGACATGTATTTGTAAAATCTACAAAAATACAGCATTAGTAATTTAAAGACCTTTCAAATCCTGAAGTACCCTGCTATATTATCATCAGTTATCTCATGACGGTTGAAAAAGATGAAGCTAACAAAAGAAATTCAACGACAAAATTTACATTGGTTGCATTCACCACAGCATATGGTTGAGCCAGGATTAACGGAGTTTGAGGGTCTTTGACCATGCCACTAAACAAATGAAAGAACATTTTGTCAACCGTGGTTACAATGCTAATGAGATTGATAAACAAATTAATGTAGTGAAAGCAATTGACAGAAAAGAATTAATAACGCCCATGTCCACCGACGCCGATAAACGTCAGAAGAGAATACCTACTGTTGTCACTTTCAATCCCAGTCTACTAAAAATCTCCAACATTCTTAACAAACACTGGGGATTAATTGCACATGATAAAGAAATCGCCAAAGCCATAACCGATGTTCCATTCACTGCTTATAAACAACCACCTAATATCAGGAAATCTCTCGTACGGGCTAGACTCAAAAGACCCTCAAACTACGTTAGTCCTGGTTCAACAAAATGCTGTGGTGAATGCAACCAATGTAAATTTGTCGCTGAAATCAACACAATTACAAGCACAAATAATGGCAAAGTTCACAATATTATCGGTAACATCACCTGTAATACACGCAGGCTAATATATGTTATCACCTGCAGAAAATGTCTTCAACAATATGTTGGTGAAACGAAGAGAGACTTTAAAAGACGCATTTATGAGCATGTTTACACTATTCGTAATAAATCCACTCCGATCTCCGAACACTTCAACAAACCCGGTCACAACCTTACTCATTTTCAAGTAAGTGGCATTTGTAAAGTGAATTCTGTTAGCACCCAGGTTAGAAGAAAACGTGAACTTTCATACATTACTACACTTGAAACGCTGTCAGCCATTGGAATCAACCGAAAAGAAGGGTGTTTTCTCTTCTTCTTTTCTTTAAGCCCTTCCCCCCTGCTTGTCTGTTCTCCAGTTAGGGGGTCTTGTTGATCCGTCTCTTTAACATATACTTAAGGGTTTCCCTGACAATGACATTTCATTTTCCATCCAGACCTCACACGATCTAGGTTAGTAGAGTCCCTTCTCCATTTTACCTATGTTGATTTTCACATTCTCATTTTTATTCCTGTATTTTACATCATTCCAGTGTTTTTATTCTGAGTACTGTATTTTTTAATCGCCCTTTGAAGTTTTTGTTAGGTTTTGTCATGATTTTACTTTTCTGTAGTCGTTCCACCTTCCTTTGACACATTCTATTTTATCCGCTTTTATCTATTAGTTTTTACCCTGAGGAAGGCAATCTGTGCATTGTCGAAACGTCGGTTTTATAAATAAAGATCGAAGAAATTGGTCGAGTACGCCTTTCATTTCTCCACACTGTGTCAGTACTTTGCTGTACTCCTACTTCTTCCTGATGACTTCAATAGTTGCAGTTTGACTGAGTCTATTTCTCTGAATTCTATATAGTGTTGTTTAATTTAGATGGGTTTCACGACGGAGTTTTCACTAAGATATTTGACAGGGCAGAATTTGAAAGTACAGGAGGGAGAATACATGATAGACTGAGTGGAAAAGTGTCAGAGGACGTTGTGCCCTTTTGTGTGAAAAAATTGAGTAATTGAGGTGTGCAATGATGCAGTCTGGTGCAATATGAGAGGTGTTTTCAGTTGGTAATTTTACTAAGTAAACTGTTAGAACACGTACCCCAAGGGAGAAGCGCAAGAGGGGGGTGTCCCCCCTCTCGCATCGAAAATTTTGAGAAACTGATGTGTGAAATGATGCAATCTGATGAGAGGTGTTTCAATTCATTGTGCACAAAAAATTGAGTACCCCTTCTTTCTTTCCACATTTTGAGCAACCCCCTTAGCTTTCAACTTTTTGAGTGACCCCCCCCTCACATTCCTCCGACCCCCCGTCATAAAAATGACGGCTTTCTAAATGACAACATCATCATCAAATATCAAACTGATTTTAAAAGGTCGCAGGCTCAAGAATAGTAAATTCAGAAAAGTTCTATTCAATACGGGGGTGGATTTGATGGTGGCGGGTATGAGGATTGATAAGGCTGCATATTGTGGTTATTAGGTGTAACCCTATTTGTTTCCCTGCAACAATAACAATAGATTGCTATCGCTATTCCGATTCCTGCTCCTCCTGTGATGCTTATTGTCACTGACACTGTCACAACAGTCGATGAAGAAGAGGATGTATCCACGTTATCTGAAACAGTGCACAATATATGTATGTTTATATATATATATATATATATATATATATATATATATATATATATATATATATATATATATATATATATATATATATATATATATATAATAATAATAATAATAATTGCATGTATATTCTCAGAGGGTCACCAAAACAGTCAATACTCTTCTAACTTGATGCCCTGTCACAAACACATGTAATAATGATTTTATTACGAAATTACCGAAAAATGCACTCGAACGTTTACGTTGGGTATCTCCTGACGCGAATTGAAGGGAGGGTAATGTCCTCATGGAACACTCGGGAAATGTTCGTAATAATATGTTTCATGCATCCTGCTATCTTCGAATTTCTCACTGTCTCTTTCATATATATATATATATATATATATATATATATATATATATATATATATATATATATATATATATATATATATATATATATATATATATATATATATATATAAACGTGTTAGTAACATGTGAACGACTGTACATTTTTATGGCACACAAAATCCTCGAAAGGATGGACATTTTTACCACTATTAACAGCAAAGCGTACCGTGATTGTATATGATGTAACATGCATCTGACTCCTTAATGCAAGACACACAAAGTCTCACTTTCATGTATTCAACAAAACCACAAAATGCATCTCATGGACTAACTGAGAGGGTGCAAGAGATACCTTTTTGATCCAGATCATTTCTTCTGACTCTTTCAGGCTCCGCGTCGTTTGGAAGAGCTTGAAGTTTGCAAATGAATTTTCCATGTTCTGATATCCGTAAAAATATGCAAAGTTATATTAATTTTGTAACAGAAACGAAAGGGTAAAATTAGAAACTTGGGATGTTAAAAACTTTCTGACAAGGGAGCAAAGTGTTCTAACCTTGCGGATCGGAGGTACAGTTGCCACGACATCTTACGTTATGTACCAGCGTCATCAACCTCTTTCCAGTCCGTGGAAAGCCACATGATATTTGACAGAGCGCCCTCTTCGACAGCTCAACCTGTGAGCAGTTTAACCGGCGACAACGGTTCATAACGGGCCTTAAAGATACCGAGTATTCGGACGTTTCTGACACCACCATTGTCAGAAAAGCCATCAGACATAATCTTCCATAGTTAAACTCCATTCCTGAAAAATAAAGCAGAAAAATTGTTTTTCAGACCCACGACAATGGCTGCATTTGGATTTTTTCTTTGCAAACAATCAGGGTGTCGTCAAATAGCTGCAAATCAACTCCCGTGACCCTTCAAGACAGCACGGATACACAAGTACGCTTCTGTGAGTTACCATCGTGAAAAAAGAAATCTTTTGTCACCAATGTCGCAATAGGTATCAGTCAAATAAACAAAAAGGACAAAGAATGTGGAGTAGCAAATACTGAAAGATTGGAAAAGATTGCCTTGGCAATTGAACAACTTTACCTCTCCTTTGGTGCCCAGGTCATTATTATTGTTCAACATGAAACCTCTCCGCATGTACAGTGATAGCATTAATTTCAACTCATCAAGAGACAATTATGTAAACTCCAAGACTTAACCTTTCGTAAAGAGAATTTCATTGTTATTTCTATTTAAAATTTATTTGAGAAGGATAATTTTACTTTCACCTTGGGCGTATGGTATCCACGAGAGCATAGTTAAGTTGGCATTCCATGGAAGTAGGAAAGAACCCAAACATTGGAATCCGAGGGTAGCAAATTGCATATAATTATTTTTTTGCTTTCTAATTCCCTCCTCTAGGTGTGAAAGATAAAATATGCATTACGAACTTCTATAACAATCGGCAGCAATCCGATGGTAATGCTATGACAACGAGTGACAATAATAAACGTTAAGTGAATTCAACACAACCGTGTTGAAAATGAGACAGCAGCTCCTGAAAGCCGCTAAAATGACATGACTAACAAATTTTATTCAACCTTCCTGTAAATTTGTTTACCATTTGTTTACGTAGATGGAATTCAATAACATGGCCCTCTTGCTAACCGCTGATTGGCACTAAGTTTTTGCTGTAAGCAGACAACGACAACACACCTCAGTCACTTGACCAAGCAACTTTTCAAATAATCTTTGACAAGTATATTTTAATCTCTCACCACGTATAAATGGAATAAGGGAGTAGCAGCCTAGATAGTGAAATCATCTATACATTTATATTGCTTGCCGACCCCATACCGTCTGATTTCAGGATGAAATTGTGTAAAAAGCAAATCATACACGGTGCTGAAAAGTAAACAACATACGGAATTTCCGAAAATGGTGCATACACGCTGCCTTCTTCGAAAAGATATAAAGACAAATCTTGGATGAAGGTGAAGAGTAAATGTGCATCCACTCATTGACCCCCCTCAAAGATTAATGGTATATCCCACACTATCCTATACCTTCATACCTTAATCTGTCTAATTCTGAAAATGAAGGTTCAGGGGCTGTTTCAGTTTTTTCTATATTTGAGAGAAATATTAGCTCTAGTAAATGCAATGGAGGCAATTCTTGATTGTGCAACACGACAAATTATTGAGATTCCCTAATGCATTCATTCGTTTCTCTTCTGGAGTGTAATCGTAGGATCTACAGTGTCAGTGAGTGATACAGAGTGAAAACACCAATATTAAAAGAAAGGCTGAAATGTGACAAGAAATGGCATGTAGGCAATATAATGCTACATAAACAAAACACTCAGCAAACTTACAGTTAATGTTCTTTCCAGGCAAAGATCGAGAAAGAGGTGTGTACAATTTCACTTCAATAATTTCATAGACTAAATGCATAGTAAAAACACAAGTCAAAGTGTAGACACATCGATGCCATCTTTAATTATTGTGTGTTGTTTCATATCATGTTGGTTTTGGACAGCAAACGAGGACTTTCATCATTCTAACCAAATGTGAAAACACTCAGAGATTGTAACTATATGATAAATTCCAGACAACAACTAAAAGGTTAAAAAATCTTTCAAAAAGTCCTCTTCCATTTCCTTGCTCAAATTGGTTGGAACAATTTGAAGGATACCGATTACTCAAAATATTCGATTGCCCGACCCATAGTACTTGTAATTTGTTCAAATTACAAGTTTTTTACCTCCAAAACACCTCTTATCTGGATCGCATTCTTCAAATCAACTCAAAGTAAACTACTGTAAAGCCCTCCCTCGTAGCAATTTTATCTCAAAGCTTCCTTCAAGTGGCCAAGACGTGTGAAGGTTGATTCAGGATTGTACGAGAAGGAGATAGGAGATAGTGTGATACTTTTAATTAATTATCGGTTTAGATTTCAATGAGAACAATCGAGTCATAACATGGGGTTTCTCGAGTAGAAGCCCCTAGTTTTACTTTTGTTTTGTGTTGCTGAACCGGGGGCTTATACTGGGACGAGCACAGTATCCCTAAACCAAAATATTCATGGACTACCAGCCATTGTCACCGGGCTACCAACTTCAGAAAATGGTAGCCCAAGTGGACTACCAATGTAAAAAGTTAATTTCGAGCCCTGCAAGATGTGTTTTAGGCACTGGACAACGTAGTTTTCATTTCCGAGCCGCGAAAGTTTGGAATTCATAACCGATTGAAGTGTAAAATTTGACAAGTCTGTACACATTCAAATGTAAACTGAAAGAATATGTCAAAAGAAATGTTCCCCTTTAATTTACTTTCGTTTTCTAGGACAGATGTATTTTTCCTTTTTTTGAAAATTGCATGAGCCCCGATGAAAATTACTATTTGTGATCAGTTTATTGACCAAGGCAGGAGAGGCACACGAAAATGGGCATCGCAGAAGTCTGAATGCCCCTTTCGACCTTTTCTTGCCCTCTTTACAAATGCTAAAACAGCATGCTGAAATATATGTTAAAACGGCAATCGCTGCCATTACTTCAGCAACTTCTCACCATAGTGAAGATAGAGCGGTACGGTCAGCGTTCGCTGTGGCTAGATAGACACGCTAACTTGAATGTTCAATAAGGTATACGTCATTTCCTGTGGCAAGGCCCGCGAATTCCGAAACGAGCCGAGAATGGCAACTAAATTCAAAATCGCACAAAATAATGCGTTTTTATAATATTAAACCGCGTCGTTTCCTTGAGATGATGAGTTTATTCGTTAAAATAGGATGGCAAAATCATATAGCATGGTTCAGCAAAATTAACTTTGAATTTATGCGGCACTTAACCGGGCTCTTTAAAGTGAATTGAATTATAGTCTTCCTTGAGATATAGAGGGCGAATTTGACTATATGTGATTGATTTTGAGCCAGATTTTTACCGAGTGGGTTATACACATTCAAATAGGACTTACAATAAACGCGAATTCGGACTGTTTGACCGCTGCAGAAAGGAACCATCTATAAGCCTACCTATAACAGCATGTTTTAAAGACATATCAGTAACCGAGGTTTACGAAGAGTGCATATACGTATCAACATAAACAAACATCCATTGCACGGTCATCAGGGGAGGGTATGCCATGTCTGACAATGCCGTGTTAACTATATTGCCTGCGCAGGTAGAAAACTAAAATGTAAGCATCATACTAGTAATTAAGAGATCATCAAAGACAGAAAGAAAATTATATGAAGATATCAATTGAAGACAGTTCTTAGCGTTATCTACCATTTTTATTTCAAAAAAAGAAAAGAAAAGAAAACGTAACAGAGGTTGACCACAAAGTTAGAATCAAATAGCCAAAATGAAACCAAACTAAATAGATAAGGACACCATATACAATAAATATATATCATAAATGTAGTGTAGAGGCACAAATTAACCGAAATACAGATGTTCATATGCCCGACGCAAACTTGATAGTTCTTATTATGCTCATACTTCATAATTTTGTGGTGCACACGTGTCATTTTATGACGGCTATACCAGTCCCAATTCAGCTTCTATTTTGAACCTAATTACGTCATTTCAATGAACATCCAAATAAGCTAATTATGATATGTCACTCTCATCATGAGCTTGTTATCTGTAAGCCACGGCAATCAAACTTTTTTGCATAAATAAGACCATACCACAGTTTGAGCAAAGTTAAAAAACTCCGTAATTCTTCGGATACAGTTCATTACAGCAACCCCTTTATAATACAAATTCCGTCAATTGTGTAGGCCGAACACACCAAAATATAATAAGAATGATCTAGATCATCTAATGATTGTATTATGAACCTAATCATAAGACACTTTGACCACCCTTTTTAAAGGTATACAGTCACCTGTAATCTAAATATGCCCATATAAAATGTCAAAGGGTCGTTCCCTGGTATTCAAAATGCCCATTGAGGGCGCTGTTTTAAAAAACGCGGCCACTCGTGTGAAATCTGTGATTGGTTAGACTTTCTCTTTCCATGGTAACTGTGACAAAATTGGAACAGGTGACAGTATACCTTTGAGTAACGACTGGAAGAGAGTTCATGCACGGAAGGACGGATTTACTCACGAATGTATACATACGGAAATGTTGGCGACATTGAACAACGATTTGGCTACGGCCCGGGCTGTCCGATAAACGAAGTAACTGGTAAGCCAACAACTAAATCTGAGTGACAAACCTTTCATTGCGTACAAAGCGAAATAATTTATGAGGTTAAAACATCAAAATCGAGAAGATAATAATGTTATATATCATCTGCAGACCACAAAAGTGTTCTTAAAGAATGCGAATATAGATTAATGTTATTCGTAGCTTGTCTTCTGTAAAATTTAAGCTGTCAGACATTATGATCTCATTGGATTAAGACATTTGTGTGATCAATCATCCTAAATAAATCATTAATAAGCAAATAATCGAAAGGCGTCAATAATAAGCATCTATAGTGGTACAGCTCCAAGGATATTGTTATAACGCTGTGTCGATGTGCATGGTTATTGGCTTCAAATATCATGATTAAGTCAATCTACCGCTTGTTTATGGTGTAAATAAAAAAGGATGAAGACTTGATTGAATTCCGCTGAAATGGAACCGACAACGACAGCCACAATTGCAAAATATTTGATTGAGTTAAATAACTTAAATAAAAAACTTGAAAATGTGGAAATGTAAAAAAAGTTAACTAATAACTAAGGCTGTGCTCACAAAAAATAGTTAAGAGGCCTGGAGGAATTCAGTGGAGGATTCGAAAATTTTTGGGGTAGTAGAGGACTTGAAAATTTTTGCTCTGCCTGTAGGGGGGACTTGAAAATTTTTTGGTTCCCTTTTACGTTTTACATTCTCCACTGGTAATTCAATGAAATTATGAATTTTTATGTCATCAAATTGTTGTAATGTTATAGTTTAACAAAATCAAGAACAATTTTGTCACATTTCATGACTGTTATGTTGAAAAAATCTTAACATATATGATTTGTCGTAAAAACCCAAATTAGCCTAGTGATAGGGCAGAAGCTGCGACTGTTGATGATTTTTACCGTATATTTCTGTGAAATATATCAACTGAAGTTTCTTGCTGTTTCCCTACGGCCTCAAGCACGCAATATTCAGTTTGTCTACAAAGCATGTTTATATACAAATATGTATTAAGTGATAAATGAATGAGAGTCCAGACTGACAGCCAGTTGTCAGTGATACAAATGCATGGTACACATACACAGGCTGTGATAGCAAGCTGAATACTGGACAGTTCAATAGGCTGCAGGGAGTAGAAATAGAACACAGCTGTATAAACTGAAAAAAATATTGTCAAAATTATCAAAATTAAGACAGCTACTCCCTGCGGGTAGTGTCACTATCAGATACTGCCCTGCTACTGCAGTGTCACTGTATACCTGAACAATGACAGAGATAGCTCTGACTCTGATGTACATGGTATTTGAAGAAGAGTTTGGGTCAAATTACGCTCATGGCAGTGAAACATACTTGTAAAAGAGATCAGGCCGGAGAGCAACACATGGAAGACAAGGAGACTTTGAAAGATATCGGTGATTTTTGAAATTTGGTATATGAGAATAGTCAAATATTAAAGAAAAAAGATAGGGTCACTATGATTGATTTTCTAAATTTTCACATTCTCTTCATGAAATAATACAAAAGCAAAACTTGGAACAGTAAAGACTAAATGAAAAAATATGTTGCTAAATGGAATCATTTATTTTTTAACCAAATTTGCCATTATTATACCCAAAATTTCAGAGATGAAAAACATTTATTTGATGGAATATTTTAACCTTCCAGTATTGTCAATTTTGAGTATCATCTAAATCATATATGTCTTGTACTTTTGTAACACATTTTTAGTAGGTCACTGTGCTCAGTTTTTTACAATATTACAATTAGCCAGAATTCACGATTTGCCCATTCTCTCACGATCATCATTTGTGTGCTCCTCAGAAGGAGCAATTGACCTGGCCAGAGTTGGATTAACTCAAGTTGGCTTTTAGACCAATAAATCCTAAAAAATCACTGATGCGTTTAAAAATGAATCAATTTAAGAACTTGCCATAGGAATATGACTTTACAAACTGCTAATAACAGGTAGTGTTGAACATCTGCGAGCGGAACAGTGTGATACGTGTTTATTTTTTTTGCGCGCACATCCTATTGATATACGGGCTTGTGATAGTTTGGGGGGACTTGAAAAATTTTGATCATAGAGAGGGTGGATTTGAAAATTTTTAGGGTATTGAGGGAGGGGGGTTATGAAAAAAATAAGATTTCAATCACGATTCCTCAAGCCCCCCAATCGTTACTTGTGAAGCAGCCTAAAATACCTCCTGCGGTGCCTCTGTTTATTGTTTCCAGAGTGTACACAGAGATGAAAGTGACGCTATCGATAGACCATTGATATGCAGTCTGCGTACAGTGTGGCGTAGCGCCATCACGTTAATGTGTGCCTCAAAGAGGTAATACGTTGTCTTGGTGACATTACAAAATTCGACTGGAGGAGGGCTTGTCAAAGAAGTACCCCAAGTGCTAATAGGAGGTATTTTCTGCTAAGTGTAATAAGATCAAGGTACTTGATAACAATTTTATAGCGTAGAACGCTTAGATATTAGGCCTTTACACATTTAATCTCTTTTATACCGTACGATGTAATTCCCATTGCAATTCCAGGGTTCATGATAGGGTGATATCAATTCAATAATTCGCCATGCTATTCGCGGGTTTCGCAGAGTCAGTTTTCTAGTGTAGATGCGAGAATAACATACTGTCGCCGTTTGTAACGGGTCAAATACTGCAAATATATGTAAACCAATGGACATGTGAGTTTCTTTTCGTTTGCTGTCTGCCCACCCCGCCCCCCTCATCCCGATCAAAGCAAACCTGAAGTGGTCTACATATACACGTGTGTTAGGTAACATAAGGTTGTTCACAAAATACCGGGGTTTACCATACCTATTTCAGAGTACATCGTGCAGCAAACGTATTGTCCGACACGCCTAGCGTCGAGGAAATGACGTAAGCGTACGATGTAGGCCTACTAGGACATAAATCTCCAGCATAATTTCACTCAAATTCACAGATTTTTGACTTAATGTTATTTCATAGACCTTGTTATTTTCATAGTATGACATCTCTTCCAATATAGATTGAACAATGTGAAGCTATCTACCGCGTGTGATTTTAATATGGCGTCACAACTTACGCTGCAAATTAAGATTTATTGTGTAATACCATAGACCCTAAAAAAGGATCTATGGTAATACTCGCCAGAACAAACCGGAAATGACAGGGTTGTGAAGCAACCTTTAGAACGTTTCCGGTATTGCAGTCCATTGGTCCAGTGACCTGCGATTCTAATCTAACCTGTTCATAAACATAGAAATTTACATAAAGTAAATACACAATCACACTTGTTTACTAGGAATCTGAAATGTTATCATATTTTCTTCAAAATTCACATTGTTAAATTTCTTGACAGTTTTACTTTGTAAGTTCTAGACTGCTTTTTTGCCTTATTACAGTTGAGAGAAAACAGACAACTCTTGAATTAGATCAGCCCATTATTTCTCATACTTTGTGATTTTTCACTCTGAGTTGTCTATGTGTTAATAATTAAAGGGTCTTTTTCTCCTTCAATGTACAAAGGAAGGAGGTCCTCTGATCCCCATTTTCATTTCTAAACACGTCTTGTCCTTAGCAAGAATGACATCTCAATTGGTTGTTCTAGATAAATGGAAGAGACACTTGTCTTGTCTCACCCTGGCAGTCGCGGATCAATGCATTCCTGGAAATGCTGTCCTTACATAGCAAGGTGTAATCAGTGGACATATTGCTTAGCACTACTTATCGATAAGTCTGAAACACAGCCTCACTAAAATTTTGAATGCTTGATGAGTACAATTCGCAGACGATTATAATGCCATTTTGCTGTACATTTATGGAGCGTTTTACCGCAAATCTGTCCCAGTTTCAAGATGAATTATGAACCCATGATATTTCGAACCCATGATATTTCCGTATGAACGTAGTGAAACGGACTTTGCAACAAACACCACATTAGTCTGAAAAGCTAGTCTTTTAGAAAGTTCCAATAGTAGATGATGATTTTGTCTTACGGCTTTATAATTCGGCTATTTTAGGCCATTTCCAGACATGAACGTCAAGAATTCTATAGCGATAGCGGTCTTCATCGTCTTGTTACTGCACACATTTTGTAGTGTCGACGGATTTTGGAGCCGACGACGCCGCCGAAGGTCCTCACCACCCCAGCCGCCACAACAATCACCACCACCGCCACCACCAGTTTGTTTTGCCACCGACTGCAGACTCTCATATTGGTCTCACTGGACACAATGTTCAAAGTCATGTGATGGATTACGTCATCGTAACAGATAAATATTGTCGTCTGCAACCTGTGGGGGAACATATTACTACGACAGAAGTGAAAGTGAATCCTGCAATATGGACTGTGATGATGAACAAAATATCGGTATGTCACTCGATGTTCATCACTTCTAACTACAATCAGCACCTCGCGACCATGTACCCGCATGGTAGCTACACTTCTTCTAGGGATTAATTATCCTGGTTGAACATTGACCTTAAGGTCTAATCCTGCCGAAATCTGAGTAAACTAATTTCCTCTTTGTTCAAACAGAGCCTAACTACGATGTATCTCAACATTTTTTATTAAAATAAGAGTTGAAGGAAGGGTTCACTCTTAATCAATACTACTTTTCAAGTGTCCAAAAATCTGAAGAAGAACGGTGTGATACTTTCAAGAAAAATCCATACTTTTAGCAATCAAAAGTAAAAATGAATGCCCAATTATACGAAATATCATAAAACTGCCTACAGCCACATTGACAGGTTTTGAAGCTTAGCCATCCAGATAATGTAGTAATTCTATTTTAAAAGCTTATCATTTAAGCAAGTATTACCATGTCTAGAGAGTTTTCCACACATTTGTATCACGATAAACTCGGGAACGCATAAAAGATATAAACTTAAGCATCGCACAAAATAAATACATTACCATGCGTTACTCTCAACACATCGTTTGAGCTGTTAAAACACCTCGATCTTAGGCTACACACAAATAATTTTTATCGATGATAATTGTAATGCCATGATTTCTAAGAAGAAGAACATATGATGAATACTGGTACGCTAGAATTTCTTACAGAAGACAGTCACGTAAGTTCACTTACATCTTCTGAGTTATGTCATTTTGTTAATGCCATCAAAATTTGTTTTGTTTTGTTTTCAGAGAAAACTAGGGAAACAGAGCCATCGTCTTCTTCGTCAACGACGGTGGTAGTTACAGTGAGCATTGGAGGATGTGGAGGCGGGGGAATAACGTTTGGAGTTGTGATTTATTGCTTTTGTTGTAGAAATAACAATAGGGTAATACGCATACAACATTGACGTATTGAAGACGTGAGGGTTTATTTAACTTTGCATTAGGAGCAGTTTGGAGTTTCTGTTCCTAACCAAGAAAAGAACACATTCGTTATGCAGAAACAATGCGAGTTCTGTTTTTCTTAAAATTTCAGTGTTATCAGTGATAAACAGTAAGTCATGAAGAAAAGAACCATGTTCCACAAAATATCCACATTCCGTCCAGTTGAGTGATAAAACTTGCATTAAAATACTCAAAGCGGACATTTTGTAAATGATTGTAAGACTACAAACGAAAGTGACCTTAACCTGACATAAGTCCAGTAGTAGAATATAATGCTAATATTCATAATTTCCCATAACTGTGGTTGAGAGCGAAGTAAATTGACAAGAGATTGCGCAGATTGTATTGGATATTTAGCAAACCTAAAACAATCTCGGTCGATGGAAAATTGTAAGGCAGAAAATAAAAGCTATTTGTCTAGACACATTGATTTGATTTTAGGATTGAAATCGAAATGTACGAAATCTCTACTTTTCAGAAAATTATATTTTACAACCAAGGGCACGAGGTACTGTAACCTCCACAAATGTAATAATCTCCAAAAATGTAATATCAACCACAATTGTAATAAAATGCACCCATTAATGTAATGTCACCCATTAATGTAACAAAAATCAACCTTAAATGTAATAAAAACATCATCCACAATTGTAATAAATGGTAACCATAAATGTAATAAAAAATCACCCATAAATGTAATAAATCTATTTTGTCGTTGCAATTGAGGAATTAACCCTTAAATATTCATCTTTGTAATAAGGAAAGCAACACCACACATTATTCATATCTTAATTGTTTGCGTTTAGTGTGTTTTGTAAATCTGAAAGTGTACTTTACGTTTTCCTATTTTGGTACAAAACTGATTGGCCATGGCGAGACACAGCTGTAATCTGAACATCAGTGCAGTCTCTACTCCACAGTGGAGGAGACTGTATAACACTACGATCCTTTAACGCCTTTTTATCGAAATTTGCCATACTTCTTAATCAGTCGCCTCAAATTCATCTTATGTGGATAAATTGTGTGGAATAATCGATAAATTTTCTGTATTCCTATGTTGTCCCACTTGATGTTTGTTCCTTCACTGGGGATGTTAGGATGTCTAATTTTGTTGTACTGTGTTCAAGGTAGTGTTCGTATTGTTTTTACTAGATTTAAACATGGATACATGTTCTCGTCAACATGTTTTGTGTCGTAAGTTTCTGTCATAACGTTGCATATTTCTCTGTTCTTTGTTCTGAGTCATCTGTCATAACCTTTGTGTGGTATCACTGGTTGACGAGTTATTTTGACGCTTCTTTATCATGTAATTATTATCTAACGCTTTGATTGGTACCTCGCCGTTTTCTGATAGTATTCTCAAAGTATTCTATTCTGTGTTTCGGAAAGAAAACCTAGTTTAAGGAAAGCATGCAATAACATTACACTAGTCTTATTAAAGTTATTATTTACTTTGGGCATTGACAGACTAATGATCAAACATGCAAGTTCAAGTTTATTACATTTATTGTTGAGTTTTATTACATTTATGGTTAATTTGTTTATTACATTTGTGGTTGCAGGTTGTTACATTAATGGTTGACAGTTTTATTACATTTGTGGTTGATTTAATACAATTGTGGTTGATATTACATTTGTGGAGATTATTACATTTGTGGAGGTTACAGGTACTCGGTATATAAATAGCATAAACCAGCATCGAGTCTACTATACCGTGATTGAAATGAGGCCACTTGTAGGTGATTACAATATCAACATACAATTTGCTCCGGTCACTTAATATTGACGGCGATCAAAGGGCAAAGTTACGTGACATACGGTGTTGCTTTTAGAACACGCTATTACTGATAATTGTATATATGCACAATACAGTGCGCATTCATGTAATAGTAAAACCAGGTTAAATTCTGTAAAATTCCATATTTTCACTGATATTCGATCACTGTGTATCTAGTTATAGGTGTAATAGATCAAATAAGTGAGATATAGGAACAATGCTGAGCTCAATTTAATATTTTGTAAAGAAAATCTTTGCTACTGTGAAACGTATTTAATTTCTTCTTTAAACGACAAATAGCTTTCATCAGGTCGGGTGGTTGTCAAAATTACATCTATTTATCTTATTTATTTCCTCGACCGCGGAGTGACGTCAGTAGGTGAAACACATACGAGCGCGGTGAATGAGATACAGAAGAGAGGATGATACAGAAATTGTGTGGAAAAAATCAGAACTAAAAGTTATGTCATTTATGTATATTGAAACTTTGAATATTGCTTTGGTGGTTTAAATATCCGAACTTCACCACGGCGCTGTGACGCAAAAATGACGTAAAAAACCGCAAGTACCCGGATGACCCGCGGTCGAGAATTAGTTATCATCTTTTGTATGATATTCCAGCAGGGTAGAATACCGCTTGAATTTCGGAATGTGTGTAATAAGTTAATTTTCACTTCGACAATAAAACATTTCTCTACAGAAGTGCGATTGTTCAATTGGCTTATGCCAGTTTAGTTTTCTGTCAGTCTTTAAATAATATACTGTTTGCTTTGATCCTTCTTCGTAAAACAAAGAACAAAATGGGATAAATGGTATAGTATATTTAGTCTGTCAGGCATCAAGTCGTTCCAAGTTTGACATTATTTTATCCTCATTGTCGAGACGAGCCATAAGGGAAACTTTTTATTGAATCTCCACTTCGTTCCCTCTCCAAAACAGTTGCTGACGTAATACTTAAATTTTATCACTTTGCATAGACGTCTTACAGATCGTTCAACCTCGACAGATATCGAAAGTACTGTTAAAGTCGAAGTTTGATTCAAATTTAAATCCATTCACAGACAACATAGACAATGACATGGCAGGCTAAACTCTGACATTGTTTACGATAAGAACAACATATTTCATGTCAATAAGCCGAAAACTTGCAAAGAATCTGCAAACCCTTGTTTGAAGTATAGCACTCGGATTCATAAATGTTTATGTTTCACACCAACCATTATAAGAAGATTGATTTATGAAATGTATTTTCCTTTTCGATGTTATTGTCTCATGAATTACAAGCGATTTGACGGAATCAAATTTGTAATTCTTATTAGCAGCCAGTTTTCAGTGCGCTATTGTATGAATCAAAGAAGTGGTTAGTTGAAAAGTATGTATATTTTAAAGCCCCGCTGCATTACAAATCTCACCAGCCACTAGAGCTAGTGCTGATATTTATTTGCCCGGGAGAAAGTCTTTATCGACTGAAAACGAGAAGGGTTGCAATGCAAAGGGTTGCAATGCTGTGTTTTTAACTAACTTTGGATTGCTTGACCACAATGTGAGAACGTTTTGAATTTCTTGAAAAATGGCGATGCATGTTGAGCTGGATCACGAAAAAGAATGGAAAAATATCGAGTAATGCCTTTGATCATACGTCATAACGGATTTGGATCATATCTTGGCAAATATAGAGAAGAAAGCCAAAGTTAAGAACACGTGGGTGATTTAAAAATGTACTTGAAAGAGAGATATCTTTTTTAATCGTTACTGATAATACAAATGTTCTAAATCATTTCGATATTCTGTACTTCTATAGAAACAGTGTTTCATTAGCTAGACAACGCGATTTTGTCAACGAGGTAACATAGAAAAATAATATCATTTTCTCTTAGTGTGCCTATCGTGCCAAGACACACGTCAAACATCTGTACCATCTCAATAAATCAAAAAGTAAACTTTATATCCGAAATGAACTCTGACCACAATGTGAGAACGTTTTGAATTTTGAACTCTGATCTTGTAATGCTCTTAAAATCAGAACCTCTACCGCTAAATTGCAATATTCTGTGTGATTCAACAGCTAAATTATAGTTTTTCTCTCTGCCTCTACATACCAAACCATACCACGGTAGTTGCAACGTAGTCATCAGTGCACACCCTGCATGTTGAGCGAAGGCTGTGAATTGCAAATAAATGTGCACAATAATTTATTTGCATCAATCAATCAATCAATCAATCAATCAATCAATCAATCAATCAATCAATCAATCAATCAGTCAGTCAGTCAAGCCTCCTTTGAAAAATTCAAACAAACATTTATAGCAACAATTCACCCTACTTTACACAAAATTTATGACTTTAGGGTTTAATAATACAAAATCAAAATCAGTAATCAAAACGGAAGTCGGGCATTTAATATGAAATGTGAACTTTGTAACGGGCCGGTCGTAGTAGGACAGACCTAAATACCGAAGCCACTTGGTGCATATTCCATCCAACGCGGCAATGAATTTCCCTTAGCAACGATCTCAAACAACTTGTTGAAGCTCAATGTTCGTCATTTGACGCGGACTCACCAGACGGTAAGTGTTCGGAGCGATTCGTGATTTTTAGATATAAAAATATGACGAATGTTTTCACATGCATTTGTCCTAAGCGCAAGACCTTATAATGTATGAGATAACAGAGGGCCGTTGCGGTATAGTGTAAGGATTAAGAAACGTACAGTAGCAGTTCATACATACACCATTTTCTTTATTCGTTCTCAGATAAGCCTTTGTCCAATTAGCTAGGGGAGCCTTCAGTTTTTACAGGAGGAATGAAATAATTGACCATTGAATTATTTTTTGAAAACCTGACCTCCTTAACGCATCAATTGTAGAATGACCCACTTCCCATGGAAACCTTTTATAACAAACTTATAATGGTCGAATCCAATCCAATAGATAGTATCCTTGCATAAACAATGAATCACTTACATCATGTATAATAAACTGCAGCTGTCTATTGTAAGATTTTGTGTTGCTGTTTACTACCAACCACCGAATCTACCACAAGCTTCAGGAATTTATGGTTATAGGAATATAGTCAGAACTATCACTCAATTCAATTGTTAAACAGCCGGGAAAGCTTGTGGGAGATTCGGTGGTTAGTAGTAAACAGCAACACAAAATCTTACAATAGACAGTTTATTATAGTGGACAGTTTATTATAAGTGATTCAACGTGTATGCAAAGATACTCAGTATAAACAATAATTATGTAAATACGCACAGCCTGGTTTAAGTGTGGGTGAGTGGACAATGCTATTACCATCGGAAGATGGTCCCTTCCATATAACATGATGCAAGCTCCAAGTCTGTGGAGCTTTTTTCCCATGATTCAAATTACATGGCAACTTCCTGTACTATTTTTATTGGTTTTTGTGAAAAATCACACGAGTTATAAGTAGTGAATAGCTTTTCCGGGGTAAATGACCACAAAGCTAGCACATCCTTGGTGAACTTCCCCTTTAACTAGGAGAACTCGCTACGTATCCTAATCCTTTATGAGCCTGGTTTTTGAAAATTACTTGGCGAACAAAAACGCATCCTTTTCAGTGATTTTGAAAACTAGCATGGATACCTATTTTCCCTGATAGTTCCAACACCGGGAGTTGACATCGATGAACCTGACATTCAAAATGTCTTGTCAGAATCGACTGATCAATCGACTTTCAACCATAAATGTATATGCCATTATGTACAGAACTGGTTTTAAACTGATGTAGTTCGTTCTGTTAATAGAACGCTGATGAACTGCTACAGCTGCATTGCATTGCAGTTATTGCCATATATTGAAATAGTAATTTAAACAGTAATATCATTTATCATCAAAGAGATTTTAAAGTGCGAAAGGTTGTTCATATCGATTCAAACCGACACCGATTTATGTAGAGTGCATAAGTGTGGTATTCACCCCAGGCCTTTTTCAGGGTCAAGAGTGTCACGGTAACACCGGTAGACAATATTTAAGATCTTATTAATTATGTTAAAGGCTGGCATTTGTACAGTTTGCCGCTTGTTTATCGTTACAACCGGCACTAACATGGGCAGATTCCTGTTTGTGTAATTTATGTTTTTTACACAATAAAACTATGCTCCCTTTCTCTTGTGTTATACTTTTTGAGGGCTATGATTCTTTCAACGTTTCGTTCAATTTTATTGTTACTGGCATACAACTCTACGTACAAAATGACCCTCATCGAACGGAATACTGAAAATGTTACTATCTCGACAACCGTTTCGTAAATTCAACCCTATCCTGGTTTCAAACGCCCCCGTGAAAATGAAGTATCCCTGAATCTGCAGTATAGCTTTCAACATTAACATTTTGGTCACGTTTACTCTCAGACATGTGTGCAAAGTATTTCAAGTCGTATGTTGGCTGTACAACTTTGCTGATGGTAATGTTCACCGATGCCAGTGCCCGGAGACAAGACGTCCTGCCATCATATTCGCCCCGTTACTCCCCAACCATCTGTGTTCTCTCAGAATGGACAGAATGGACGCAGTGCTCAAAGTCATGTGACGGATTACGTCACCGAAATAGAAATGAATTGGTTCCACCTAGCTGCGGTGGGACGTGTGAGTTCGAGAGAAGCCAATCGGAGCAGTGTAATAACTGCAATGATGGTAATTACTTCACCTCATTTTTCTATTTAACTTATATACGTGAAAAGTTTGCTACTTACATCAGTCATTACTTCATCTGACATGTTTTAAATGATAATCCAAATTTATTGTTCTTCAGTCAATTTCTGCTTTATAACTTTGATTATCAAAATTTATTTGTGTAATACTCGATAATTGTTATACAGTACTTGTGACAATGTTGATTGCCTTGCCGACTTTTTTACCCAATATCAAATTAAAACTTTCTCAGGGCAGTGACTGTTAAAGCAAGAGGATATTTTGGTGAGTAGCATCATGTACGCTGCAAGGTGAATTATGCAATTATGAAATCATATCACTATACTTTCTCGTTTCAGAGACGTTGACGACATCGGATTCGATGACACTGGTTATCGCTATGACTGTCGGGATAGGAGTAGGAGGTCCAATTCTCGTGATGGTGTCGTACTTTTTGTGCAAATATTGTAATTCTAACAAGACGTCAAACTGAATGAAGAATCTGCAATGGTGCTTATATCATTTTGGTTGCAAATGACTTCACAAACGTCACGTGATAAGGGTTGTGGGGGAGAACGTTGCGAGAGAGCAGAAAGTTACGCTTTCTCGCAGTCGGTGTGAATCTCTTGTTATTGTCATCGTCGTTGGACGGAAAATTGTCTGGCAATGTGCAGCTTCTCATAAGCTATTAGCAAATTGATAGGCTGAAACTTATCATTTATATTGAATTATTTCCAAAGTAAAGTGACAATCAATTATCACCACCTTATTCTAACCGCTGAGGCTATCAATGTCTATCAACGGAGTGGAACTTTTCGCCATTTCTTGGTGAGAATGTATCATTTTCACCACAAAGCAAGTAAGGAGAATTTCCCGCTTCGGATTATCACCACAAAATTAGTAAGGAGTAAAAACGTCAGCTAAGTGAATGGACCCTATGAGAACAGCCGTTGTATAATCACCTTGAACTCTTGTATAATTGTGGATGGACTTTCTACGTGCGCTGGAAATACGTTTCCAGTAACACTACTATCAGTTCAATCATTGTAGACTAGTGTTTATTTTTAGTTCCTTTATTATTATCATTAACAGTAGAATTTTTAGTTGAAGTGAAATAAACTTCAATATTAACTGCAACGCAAATTGTACGATAATCATTCTTTCCTTTGTTTGTTTTTAGGATAATATGAAACAGGGTCCGGGTTTAGTTGGCTTGCAAATTAAAAGACAGTCGAACTACCCGGGTTACACATATTTTATGAAGTTTTGTTATTAGTCACATAACCCCGAAATAACTGCACCAATTTTGATGAAATTTGCTGCAGATACTGATCTGACAGATATCTGACTGTGTTGTAAAGCACTTAGTAGTGTAAAGTTTAAGGGTTCATTTACATATTTAATGAACTTTGTAATTAGGTATACAACTCTAAAATTACGGCACCAAATTTGGTGAAACCTGCTACAGATATTTATCTGATAAATAATTGTGCTATGAAACATTGAGCAGTGTCAAGTTAATTAAGGGTTCATTTGCATATTTAATAAACTTTAAATTTGATGAAACGTGCTGCAAATGTTGATCTGATGGATATCTAATTGTCCCATGAAGCATTGAGCAGTGTCAAGTTAATGAACAGCTCATTTGCATATAAAATAAATTATTATACACCTACTGCCGTAACCTATGGGAGTTTGACCGTCCAATAACTTTCCGTATTTTGTATAGTACGCGGAGTCCCGAATACGGGAGACGCGCGACGCGCCTGTTTGACCTTTGACCTAGCGATTATCGGATGTAAACAAACTATTTAACGGTGAGATATAGACATAATAACAACTTCCACCAAAATATATTCGAAGTATAAGGTTTAAAACACGCTAAACACAAAACTGAGTCTAAATGCAAGTGATTTTTACTTTAAAAAACTAATTACATTGAAAACATTCAGCGAAGTTTGCTTGTACTGCACTGAAAATTAATTGGCTTCGTGCCAACGCAAGGGACTTGTACTACGGAGCAGTAGATCGCGCGCATTCCACTCATATCGCGCGTGCCGCATCCCTCAAAATTTACCATAGCATTAGTTTACACGGACGATTAATAATGGAGGGAGGTGTATAATAATAGGGTTATACACAAAATACGGCCCTGTATGGACTCGGGCTCAGTGAGTGACGTATTGGACTCGCCTTCGGCTCGTCCAATACGTCAATCACTGAGCCCTCGTCCATACAGGGCCGTATTTTGTGAATAACCCTATAGTATTGTAATTAGTGATTTAACTCTTAGAGTACTGTTCGAATGATTAACAGATATATGATTGTTCTGTGAAGCGTACTACTATTAATGAACCTGCTGAAAAGACGTGAGCACATTCAGTTCACATCTGGTTATACCTATTAAAACCGATTTGAGGGCATATATTCGTAGGGCTGTGCAAGTTGTTTCCTGTGCTAATCTGATTATTGCGGTTATCGAACTCGTCTTAAACTACACTTTTTTGAATGCATCATGCACATCTGCATGGACTCCGGGTTAAATAAACACGTTTGTTGGGAAAATGCACTTCAACCTTTTTATGTGAAACACGCACTTCATTAAGTTGCTGGACACTCTCCCTCAGGTTAACTTCGTGTTACATGTATTAATTCAAGGTTTTATCGCCAGTTGAGACTTCTATGCTGAAATGTGTGTTCCGAATTGTGCATGATTGTCTCCCGAAGAGCCAAAACTGGCCCCGGAATTTTATCGCAGCTATCGAAGATCATGGTACCGCCGTAATTTTGACGGATGCGCTTTTTAACCTGCGCACAATAACCTTTGCAATTTATGGTATGCTTGGTAATATTCTGATTATGATATCTCTAAGGTAAGTTTTGGCAGGTCATTGTTTAATAAAATTCTATCGACATTTAGAGGGCTGGTCTTGGATAAACAGTTACCAAGCGATATTGTTCAATTAGTACCCATTGGAATTACCTAGGCCTCTGCCTTAGTTTTCTACCGACATTCATTGCTCAAGAGGTACACATCGCTAACTGCTTTCAAACTTCGCGAGGCAAAAATTACCTTGACGTAAATCATTAGATCGAGTAAACTTTGCAAAGTTACCCCATAATTTGTTTTCGTCTTGATTTTAAAAGAGAATAATTTGAAGTTTTACATCAAGAGGTGGTAGCTTTAAAGTTTAGGACATTATACAGTGAATTGAAAGTAGCTTGGAATTAAAACGTACTTGGGTGATTCCAAAAACGCCAACTGTATCCATTGCAAACGTGATTGATAGATTTTGCAACAATTTAACCCAACACGACGTCCACTATTCTTACTTACAGAACACGTTCAGTGTAGCTAATACCAATCGTTGTACAGACCCTTACACAGTCGTTAGCGTTAGCGTTCTGTACAGTTTCATCTACGGGAAATGTGATTAAGGCGATTTGAAAATGAGAGCATTCTGTGTGCTGGTGAGTTTTTCAACGACACCACGGCAAAACTGACGATGTCAACTGTGGTACAGTGGACGTCGTATCGGGTTAAATTGTTGCAACATTTGTCGAAGGAGAACGAATTAATGAATGCAAATGGCGTTACTTTCAATCGATTGGAACGTTTTACTTATCACCCAAGCACGTAGTAATTCCAAGCTATTTTAAAGTTCACTGTAATTCAGTCTCTAGACGCGCACTACCTTAAAAATATACAAAATAATAGGGTCCAAAGAACAAATATTGGTTTAGCAGAACAGGTTACCAAAATTTACCGATGTAATACGTTCAAAATGACCGCCTACCCTGCGATAACCCTGTAGAGAAAACTAAATGTTTTAATCTTCACGAAAAAAAAACATAGACGATACAGTTCTGAAAATGAATTCATAATGCCAACAGATCAGAAAAGTATTATGAGAGAACGGGCGTCGGACAAAATTGTCCTCGAGGCGCATAATCCTTGCAGAAGATTTTGATTATAACAATTTCTTTGTTTTAAGGAGGGTATTAAGTACAATGTTGATAATTATTTTAGATTATGTTCTTATTTTAAACTTTCGCCTCTTTTCATTCGTCGTCAAGTTTTAGATTTTTGTTTTATCCTCAAGTGTGTCAATTTCATTACCGATTGTCCAGATATTAATAGCTCCTTCAATTTCTTTGTGCCCTCAAGGCGTCTCAGGTCTTCTGACCTTTTCCGGATACCAAAGCACCTCCTTAATCTGTCAAAATATTGTTTTTCATCTCGGGCAATGACACTTTTAAATAGTGTCTATCGTTTTGATATTGATTTTTTACCAGTTTTAGTGCTTTTAAAACCCAAGTGTCATCTGTTTTGTTATCTCTTGCTGATAGTCATTTTACTATCGAGAGTTTTTGATGTTTGTCAGTCTCTGTTGTGACTTGTTCAGTGCCCTTTTTAGTTGGTTTCAGCATGTTGTTATTTGTCTTTTCTTTGTATTATTTCTTCTTTGTTTGCATCCAGTTATTGGGTTAGCCTGTTGGATGTGAGAATAAATAAATAAATAAAAAAATAAAAAAATAAAAAATAAAATAAATAAATAAATAAATAAATAAATAAATAAATAAATAAATAAATAATAGATTATCTCGTCATTTAAAGAGATTGTTAGTCGCGCCCTGTCATCAGTGATGTCTGATTCGCCTCAGTGTACAACGAATTACCGAGGCTTACAGTGGCCAACATTTTGTACTTAGCTAAGCTACGGTTATGCACCTGTCATAATCTTTCAAATTAGCGCAAAGAAAATTAATATTTTAACCTCATGATACATTAGCGTCCTTGGAGGCGGTAAATCAAGCTGAAATTCCAGTCGATTTGGATTATAACAATACTAGCACCACGAAATACCAGCATGGTCTTACTCGTTTACACATTAAAAATTTATCCAGTAATTTATCTATCTCATGCAGATATTCTGCACAATACCGCCATATTCTATTATGTGCACTTGTACTATAGAGCTGTTATTATCATTTTGATTTACTCTATGGCGTGGGTTGGGTTTGAAACAAAATAATTGTAGCATGCCTCACGGGCAAGCAATGATTTGTACTTTTGTATCCTATCCATTGTCGGTAGAAATCAAAGCCATGTATGTCATCTGATTGTATTCTTGTTGCGTCGGTATCCGACATAGCCAAGAGGCTGTATAAATGGATTGACTAACCTATAGGTAGAGGCATTCACTCAGGGACTAAAATAATGAGAGACACCGGCTCACACAGCCACAATCGCGCAGACAGGACTACGTCACTCCATTGTGGAGGAGAGGCCCGGCGTGGGTTTGAAACAAAAGAATTGTGACTGACTTTGAATTCACTGAAATAGCTTGTTTAACATGTGATATATGGCCAATTATGGGCGTCTGGCAACCATATTTGATTTATGAAAATTAGACATATTTCCTCAAGGTAGATTAGAGTAAACCTTTGATATGTTGTTCTGGGTACCTCTACAAAATACGTCCTGAAGAAAAAAATCTTTTGCAATTTGTGGTGGGTTGAGTGCCAAAATGTAGTTGATTAATATGATTACTTCAAAGTTAGCCTTGTGAGTGGTGTTTTGTGATGAATTATATGTACATTGCATATCAATATGAGAGGCGTAGCGCAAATGCGATGGTACTGTCCCTGCCAATCAGAGACTGTCAGTGTACACGGTTCTTATAATAGATTTTATAAGTTTAAATAAAGGCTGCATTGGGAAATCCAAGGAGATACATTAAATGTAGGCGTTAAGGCTTGTACACACTTTTTGTAACATAGACATAGAGACACCAGGGCTACGTTTGACACTCCGAACAAGGCTGTTGTGCAAGAAACGTGTGTCGTGTACATTAAGCACGACAGTGTCATAATTGTAGTCGATGCGTAGAAGCAAAAAAATGTCACCGAATCGTGAAAAGGTATTGGTGCTATTGTCAGTTTTAGTCAACGTAGTAACATTTACCTGATAACCCGTCTCCGTAGACAGCTATATAATAATATGAATTTTGATATTCGAGTAGCGAAATAAAATTTTGAAATCACAGGAAGAAAATATGACAACTTTACTGCACTATGTTCAACATGGAACTGTATTACTTCACCCAGTGCATTTTTGCAAAAAGTAGTCTGCACCTCGAAAGTGAAAGACTTCAACTTTCGCTCAAACTTTCCTCATTGAAACTTTTGACCATCCTCTCACCAAATCAAATAAAAAGCAAGGGCCTTCGTGCAAGTTTGGCACTGAAGATTATCCAGTACCAAATTTTGCATGAAGGCCCTGATTTTTATTTGATTTGGCGAGAGGACATTCAAATTACCTAACATTTACCTATGTTTGAAATTCAAAATGGCCGCCATCCCAAGCTGTGTTAACTGTATGAGGAAAATAAAATTTTCGATTTCTGAAAAAAAAATAAAAAAAAATAAGATGGTGGAATTAATTCTAATTCCAAGAGCTGTAATGATCGCTCACAAGTGGTAGACCATAGACCCTAAAAGACCGTTTTTAGGGTCTATGGGTAGACCAAAACAGTTTTGAAAAGATTTGAATGTCTGAATATTTCCTGAGGCCCATCGATCGATCCTAAGAGTAAAGAAACCAATGAAAACCAATAAAACTGTTAATTTTGCTTGGTATTCTGACGCGTTATAGATTGACCTTACATTTATCAGTCCCTGGAATGTTGAATGCATTTCGCAATGTTTGTTATGTGTTTGTATTTTTGAATTTGTATTTACGCATGTGTGTATTCATGTTGTAACACAGTTTGCGCATAAGCTGAAAAGAAAGACGCAGCTACACAATATATGTCGCTGTGTCTCCTTGCAACAGTTCATTATGACGACTGTTTCGGTTTATTTCACGTTATCGCTCATATGATTCAAAGACTTAAGCCAACGAAAAAAAATTCCACCAGGTTTGCATCGGCACAATGCGCTTCCAATGCTTTATCACTGCTTTTCTCGAATTCTTTTCTCAAACAAAGATAATGTAGATATCACTTTATGAATTCAATAAAAATACGGTAAAAGCGGCGGTATGCCGATGTTCAAACGAATATAGTTTTAGAGTAGGCAATTGAGATGAGTTATGCTGGTAGCAAAATGACATATTTAACAGAATTACATCATAAATCTTGCTTAACGTCTGTCGACGTCCCATATGCATAAACAGGTTTTTCTGCCTAATGTACAAAATGAGGAATGAACTCTTGACAGTTTGCTGCCCAAGGCAGAAATTGTACGACTAATTCGTTTTCTGGAGCGTGTTCCCTGTATAACAGCATTACAAATACATGAACGCACCAGTTGATAAAAGTGTTTTTAAAATGCATATGGCTCATTCTCATGTTCCATATGTCCTAAATCAATCCAGCTTTGTCTCAGATTCGGTATTTTTGTTTTTCTTGTCCTGTGAGATCTGACAAGTATGTCTGTCTGTTAGTCTGTCTATCTACAATTCTCTCTCTCTCTCTCTCTCTCTCTCTCTCTCTCTCTCTCTCTCTCTCTCTCACGTTTCAAATTTTCAACAGATAACTTCTGTTACAAACACAGTCATGGCTAATTTTATTATAGTAAAGCTGGAAAACACTAGGGTGTTCATGTTTACGGCTAAAGGACCGCACAATCTCACTCCGGCAGACTTTGAGTACGTATTTTTCATACAGTTGTCGCATAAATATAAGAGGGGAATCACAGGAGGCCAGCGTAAAGATCGACCAATCGCATTGCATTTGCCGTGACAAGTCTGCATGCCCCTTGAAAAGTAACTGTCAAGTCAAAGGTGTCGTTTACAAGGCAAAGGTATCAACGGGAGTCAGCAAGGAGAAGGTTTACATTGGCCTTACTGGTGACACCTTCAAGATGCACAACGCCAATCACGTGCAATCGATACATAACAACTTGAACAAATACAGGAATAGCATAACGCCGTAAAAGTTTATTTGGCCTTTAAATAACAAGGACCAGGTCTTTGACGTCTCATGGGTAATTATTGACAAGGATGGAGTTACTCTGACATCAGCAAGTGGTGTAATATTTGTGTATCAGAAAAGTTACACATTTTCAATGCTGAAAAGTCTTAAACAAACGCTCTGAGTTGGTTTCAAATATTATTAAAGGCACATTGTTTCTACCTTTCTACATTTCTTAGTGATATGGTATGGAGAGTGAGTAGGTCAATGTGGTTTCATGACAACGACAAACATGGTAAGACACCAGCGAATCGATAGAACTTTGACCCTCGTCATGTGATTTGGTTCCCCTCAAAAAACGGTTTTGGGTTTGTGTGATTCGTCTTAACGGTGTTTCAGGACCAAAGAGAGGTCCTTTCATCGGTCACTGGTAGACTGGAAAACTATCTGGATGCAACTTAGATCATTATAAAGGGGAAATTCCTTTGAAACCCACATCAGAAACAACATGACTCGAGCAGGAAAGACTCACCCGAACAATCTGTCCACAAACAAAATATCACAATAAAGCTGCCGATAAAAAAGAGGCATTTGCGATTGCGAATACGATTGATAACATTAAGAAATAGAGAAGACCATCAAGACCACTAGAGAGCTTCAAAATACTATATATTATAGCCCAAACACGGGACTATGTGCCCGAGGGTAGGTGACCATTTGCCCGACGTAAGGAGGGCAAATGGTCTCCTGCCCCGAGGGTACATAGTCCCTTGTTTGGGCTATAATGTTTTTATTACATGCCTCTCTTATTCAGTTTGCATCAAAAATATTTACGTTTATGCCTTATTTTCATTTTAGACGAAAAACGGTTAAAAATAGAACGATTTTTATCATCGAATGGCGCATTGATATATTTTAATTACTGTTATGCGGTTTATCAATATTTTTATGCGAAATTTTCCAAAAACCAGATTTTCTGTGCAAAACATGAAATTTCAAGACTTTTACATCCAAAAGTTTTCAAGTTGAAAATAGTTCCGGTTCACTTTCAGTCCAGTGATGACTATGCGGCCCGCAACGTCATCGGCGAGTTACCATTGAATCCTATGGAGCGCGCGACGTTCGATATACGAGGCATGTAATAAAAACTATTATTGTAAAGCAACACAGGGCGACGTTAACTATATGATAGACATGAAAAAACAAACAACATACAAACTTGAAAACATGTACGACAAGAAAATCATTGAGGAGGCAACTTAAAGCTTCCTCACAACCAGAAAAATATGAACCCCATGATGGCATCTTTTACCAAAATACAGAAAAACCCGCCAGAAGGAATAGCCTTTTTCGGATGCCTTATTATTATTGGCTGTTTCCAGCCAATAAACCTAATCTCTGAATTTTTAGACAATTTCGTAAAAACAATAGTCAAAAGACAATAATAAATGTCAAGGACACAAAAGTTTTCTTTAACAAGCTAGAATCAATAAAAATACCATAAAACCCCATTCTGAAAGCATTAGACGTGGTATCAATGTACACAAACTTGCCACAAAGGAAGCCACAAACGTCGTGATGGTGACGATGGACTCTAAAATAACACCACCTAATACAAACGATGTCAAAGGCCACAAAAAACCTGCATGAAACCCCTACTGTCGATTATTCTCAAACACTATATATTTGAAATCAACGGAGAATACTACAATAGCCTTTGGAGGCGGAATGGGCTTACCAGCCTCACAAGAAATAATTGACACCAGTTTCTATCCAATTCAGTGAATTATATTAAGCTTACATCTCCACTCGGATTATTCCTTTGAAAACATTTGCGAGACGCCATTTTCACTATTTACATAGGAATAGAACGTGAGAACTTCTAACATTTGTCGAGGAGTAAAACACCGTGCACCGTACATTCAAATTTACATTTGAACATTCTATCGACAAAATCTCATACCTTGACTTAGTAGTCTTCAAAAGTCAGAGATATAATTGAGTGAGTAGGATCGATTTGAAAAACCAACACGAAACCGACTGGCACGTTCTAATATTTATTAAGACGTTCCTACAACACTTTCAAAGGCCTTATTAAAGGTAGATTATTTTGATATGCTTTCACATGCAACATCAACGTGGACTTCATCGAAATAGTCGATTTCTTCACACGAAAACTTCAACAATGAGATTACCGAATAAAACAGAAATGTCTGGTTTCAGAAAATAAATAAACAAAACAGCAACTATACCTTCATGACAAAGATAAGAATAATGACGTAACAACGAAATCTACCCACACAACAACCTTTAGTCCATACATCAAAATTATCGTTATCTAACAATATTCAATCAGAAACTGAAAATAATTAGGGGCGATCAAACAAATGCCACATATCCAGAAGAAAAACTTATCATAGGATATGAAAGGAAGAAAAACATAAAAGACATCCTCTTTCAAGCAAAAATCAAACACAAGAGTAATTGAAATGAATAGTCTGAGCAATAAACCATGCAACAGTCAGACGACAACATAAAGATTCTAGCACATCTTTTTGATAACTAATGGCTAATTTCAAACTAAACATATTGGAATACAATAACATTCGAGCGACTGACGAAGGACCCTAAATTGGTCCTAAAACACCATTAAAACGAATCACAGAAACATAAACGTGTTTTCCCGAGTGTCCAGATCACATTACCAGGGTCAAAGCAATACCGATTCATAAAACCACATTGATTTACTCACTATACTAACAAAGGTAGCCCTGTAATCCTTAGTTCAACTCTCCCAGACTGGCTCTGATTAAGTGCGACTCACGGATAATATGGCTGGTTAATTAGCATTTTACATTTGTTCCCCCACTTCTTGATGTACGCTAAATACACTTATGGTCATAAAGAATTCTGATATGTCATAAAGATGTCAAAAATAGCAAAACAGTGGTTTGGAAGTGAAGATCTTTCATTATAAATTTTATTTTTATTTTATTAACACATTAAATTATGGAAGACCGATCACGACATGCGACATGTGAGTTTTTTAAACTGCGATCTACGGTTAGGGTTAGTGTAAGGGTTAGTGTTAGGGTTAGGGGTTAGGGTTAGGGTTAGCGATAGGAGTAGGGTTAGGGTTAGGGTTAGGGTCAGGGGTTAGGGTTAGGGTTAGGGTTAGGGATTGGTAGGGTTAGGGTAAGGGTTAGGGTTAGGGTTAGCTCGCAGATCACAGTTTAAAGACGCAGGTCGCATGTCGCAGGTCGTGACCGGTCTTCCATATTAAATATACTTTTTGTACTGTAATTCACCGACAGAGCAATTTTCTGACTCAACGGTAGACAATGTCACAAAATAAACATCGGAAATAGACTCAACATAGTCGAAAATATGGGTATAGCCACCAAAATTGTTAAAAGCAGATAATAATCCCTCAAATCATCAATGATTTCATTTTTCCGGAAGTTGATTTGGCGACCATCTTGAAAAATGGCCGTCATATCGGTTTTTTTTTGGTTGGCGTTTTTTTCTTGAACAGCGATCTAAAATGTGGCTACTTGCCTGTATATTTTCTCATTTATCCGCTTTAAAATAAAAGTGAAGAGCTAAGAATAATTTCTTTTTTGTTTGAAGATAAAAAAAATGCTTGAAACTTAAGTAACATTTATTATTACTTTGAACTTGAATTTGTGTAATATTACGCTGTACGGTAAAAATTGATAATAAGTATAACAAGTAGAAAACAGGACTTAGGCATTACTCAGGCGTTAGGAGTTCTACATGCGTCCTATGTAGCGATAATACATACATACATACATACATACATACATACATACATACATACATACATACATACATACATACATACATACATACATACATACATACATACATACATACATGCATATATATATATATATATATATATATATATATATATATATATATATATATATATATATATATATATATATGATGAGACTGCTTTGTGTATTTACAGTGTCGCTTTTAGCAAGCGTGGTTCAAGGCGCTGTGATTGAAAAGGACGTAAGTTTTAGGAACTGTTTATGTTTCAAATTTCTTACGTTAAAATTGTATTAATATCCCGAAAACGTTAATAATCTAGAGTAATCTGCTGATGAGAGAGAGAGAGAGAGAGAGAGAGAGAGAGAGAGAGAGAGAGAGACTCTATGTGTGCGCCAAGACGACAAATAGTTTTTTTTGCCCTATGTTGGCTGTCGACGATCATAACATTTGCAATAATGTATACAGTAAGCTTGGGAAGATCACATGCGTTGGAGCACCTTTGATATAGCTTGAATGTGTTCTCAGATAGTCAATTACGAAATCCACGCAAATATCTCTGTGAAGTTCGTGATATAATTTGAACGGGCTATCATGTGCTGAAAAGTTTGTGAATAATGTATGGACATTGGCTGACATATGTTGAGCAAAGTAAACCATGTTATGTATTGCAGCCAGTCTAATAGAGTCTGCGACTGGTGTTTCTCATAGAAATTAACAAACTGTGGAAAGGAATATTTAGCTGAATTGTTATATCTATTTCATATTGGCAGGACCCTATAGGCTCGAGAGAGTATACACGACGCGCCCTTGGTGTGCAGGAGAGTTCTTTCTGTGAAAAGTTCCTATAGGCGCCGACTATCCGTACAGCTGCAACAACAACTTGAGGTGCCTGTACTGCCCCGGCAAGAATGTCTGGGGCTATACTTGTAAGGTCTGCAACGGGTTTTACGAATGTTCCACCGGGGAAGACGAAGAGGATTGCACAGGTAATTATTTTATCAAGGAAATACACCTAGGGGATGGTATATTCAATTCATCTTTCCTTTATGGTACTTTTCTAGTCTATCGGCTTTTGTTATCTCGATTTGAAGCTTTTAACTTTGAGTAATAAAAAAATGAAACGTCACACAGAAAATGGAGAAAATAATTTTCCTCCAGCGATCAAAGATCACAATCACTTTGAATTTAAAGTATTGGTATTGATATATCAGTTAGTTTCTCTGGTACTGAAGTTTGTACGGTGACCACGTTTTGGAATGTTGATTTCGAAAGGGAATATGTTTTTATTCAATCCATTATCCAAAGAGCGAGCGCCCGATTACAGGTTGAGGAGTAAAGTGCCTTGCTCAAGGGCCGCTCAACACCTTTCATGAGACTCGAACTCACCGTCCGCCGACAGAGAGTCCGGTACCCTAACCACTGCTGCACGGTGCCTAACCAATATTGACAGAGTTTCAAAAAAGTCAAGTGTTTCAATTTGTCGGCGCGTACTACATATTGCAATCTCGCGTTAGAGCCCGCTGGTTGCGGCCACCAGCTATGACTCTCTTTACAAATTCTAGTCTAACCATATATGTTATATGCAACGTGACGTGTTTTTCTCACATTTTAGAGCAGCATCTGATTTTGGCTATATCAAATGCACTGAGTGAGTCTTTGGCTAGTTGATAAGAAGTTATTCACAAGCAAACACCGGGATTTTCATCTTCGAACTTGCTGACTGCATAATAGCAGAAGTATTTACCGCCCAGAGCATTAGGAGCAACAGCGAATCGTACGACGTGCGCGTATCAGAACATAGCGTCAACCCTGGTATTTCGCGAATAGCCGTAAATAACTCTACTCCTTCAATTGTTGTACTTGGGCCTCAGCCCAAGTACATTTGTTTTCATTCCGTGGGAAAAAACTCTGT
>LD352179.1:12775-30620 GCA_001465055.1 Ptychodera flava | reverse complement strand
GTTAGGGGACTTTTTAGTTTACACCTCCATAGACTCCCATGTATAAGGCAGTTCTCCATAGACTTCCATGTATAAAGCCAAGAAAAATAAAAATTTAGTTTCTCATCGTATTCATATTGCCTAAAGGATGCAGTGATACAGTTTTTTTGTCCCCACGGATAAAGTCCAGGGGGCTTATAGATTGGGTCATATCCGTCCGTGAGTCCATCAGTGAGTCCATCGGTTCACGCAGATATCTCAGACATTTTGACAAAATATCATGTGACCTTGGTGACCTTTGACCTCAAATATACATTATTGTCCATAACTCAGTAACCACAAGTGCTAAACCTTTCATATTTGGTATGATGGGACACCTTATGATGCCACATATTGTACCTCATTAATTATGCGCATATCTAATTTTGAGCGAGCCAATAGAGCTAGAGGTCTGATTTTTGGTATATAGGGATAACTTAACAATATAATTTGTTTGACAAGACGTCACGTGACCTCAATGACTTTTGACCTCAAATATACATATTTGTCCACAACTCAGTAACCACAAGTGCTACACCCTTCATATTTGGTAAGATGGGACACCGTATGACACCACATATTGTACCTCATTAATTATGCGCATATCTAATTTTGAGCGAGCCAATAGAGCTAGAGGTCTGATTTTTGGTATATAGGAATAACTTTAGCGATACAATTATTTTGACAAAATGTCACGTGACCCCAATGACCTTTGACCTCAAACATATATATTTGTCCACAACTCAGTAACTACAAGTGCTGCACCCTTCATATTTGGTATGATGGGACACCTTATGACGCCACATATTGTTCTTCATTAATTATGCACATATCTAATTCTGAGCAAGCAAATAGAGCTGGATGTCCGATTTTTGGTGTATAGGGATAACTATAGGGTAGAAATTTTTTGACAAAATGTCATGTGACCTCGATGACCTTTTACCTTAAATATACGTTTATGCCAATAAATAAGTAACCACAAGTACTATGTTCTTTATATTTAGTAGGATGGGAGACCTTATGCCAACACACGCTTTACCTCATTAATTATGCACATATCTAATTCTGGGCAAGCGAATAGAGCTAGAGGTCTGATTTTTGGCATATAGTGATTAATTAGCAATACAATGTTTTTTTTCAAAATGTCACGTGACCTTACACTGGGCAAAATGCTTGATATACAACAATATATACACATATACTGATTCTGTACATGTGTTAAATACATTAAGTATACAGTACGTATGCTAATAAAATGCAAAACTACAGTGTACACTTAGTGTACAAAGATCTGCATTACGTATACTCATGATCTTCATAGAAATACGATACGCATATCAACGTATTGGAATGTTCCATATACAAAAATATATACGCTGCATATGCAATTAGTATTGTGTTCCATATACGTCAATATACGTAAATATGCTACACGCATATCAAGCATTTTGTTCAGTGTTGATGACCTTTGACCTTGATTATACATACATATGCATAACTCAGTAACCACAAACTCTATACCCTTCAATTTTGATAAGATATTAGACCCATAGATGTCACATATTGTACCTCATTTATTATGCACATATGTATTTCTTGGCTGGCCAATACAGCTAGAGATCTGATCTTTTTTCCCGATTTAGAACCAGAACTTAGACATGCCTCATGTTTCAAATTGGGAACAGCAACATAGACCTACGTGCCCGTAGATCTCAACATGTACACTTCAGTGATACTTCTTAATGACCACATTTCCCTGCCCCATCAAGACTAATACTCCTATTACAAGTGGGGACTATGTCATTGTCAATGAATCGTTTTACAACAGCTTGCATGCATGCATGCAATCACTTCAGAATCTACGTCTTGATACACCAAATTAGTGCTAACTCGGCCATTTCCTGACAGTATATTAATCGGTAATCCTGCAGTGTTAAACAAAGCAAGTCTACCAATTGTAAAAATGCAGTGTAATCTGTTGTGGTGACATTTTGCTAATTGTCATAAAAATAACCTTAAAAGCCAATTATGTTGTGTTTTTCACTTCCTCTCATTGTTCATATAGAATGGCAAATTAACCATGTTTCACTGACAATTTCCATTCGAACAACTATTCAACTTGTATAGATAATGAATGTTTGATAAACGTGTTCAATAGTTTCATACATGTGTAGGTTACCACTCGTTTAGTGGATAAATCTTGTATTTTTTCCAAACCCAATTGTCAAGAGAGTTACGTGTAATAATTGCACATGTTGTTTGATATTATAGTTAATTCATTTGTGTTTTTAATGTTACCTCAGGAAAAAACTCGCAAGTTGTGTTATTTTCAAAAAGATTTCCAGATTGTGCTTCGATTTCTGGTGCTATGTTTGACACTTGATTAACAGTTCAAAAGTTTGTCTAGCAGTTCATAGATTAGTAGGTTATATCAAACACTCATTAAGTTGATGCAAATTTTGCACAACTTTTGAGAATATTTTTTGATTTTATTATTATATTAAAGTTAGTTCATGGAAATGTTCTGACTCTGCGATGTTTATTCAAGTATAATTATCCATTGAGTTGAACTACAAGGATAGATTTCTGTAAGGCAACCAGTTCTCTTCCCGAATATGGCCACAGTACTGCCATACAATTATGATAAACACCAAATACAACATGGTGCAACCTACTTCAGGATGGGACAGGAATCCACTCCATTTATACCCTTTTTTTCAAATAGTATGGCAAGCTTTGGAAAATGGCAGAATTAACAAAAATCTTTTCTTTGTTTCGCCTATTCTGCCATAAGCAAAATTTATAGATAGCAATGAATATCTGCGAAAATTAAATGGTAACTTGAGGTTGGTTAAATTTTGCATTTACCTCTCAGGCCCTTTAACTGGCTCTAATAAAATCCTGTAATGTTGAGTTTGCTTCCCAGAACAATTCACTTAGGGACGCACCATTAGACTTTGTGAGGGGGTGGTCACGATCGGATTCTGAAATCTCCACCAAAATATAGTTAAACAAACACCATGTTATTTGTGCACATACAAATATTTATTAGACATCTACCATCGTGAACAAAAGAAATTTGCTGTAATTTGAATATTTAAGGAGTTTAAGCAATTTCCACTATAAATAAAGAACCCCTGCCTCAAACTCCACAAAAGTTGCTAGACATATTTTGCCGTTGTCATGCCATTGCTTCGTTTAATAACCAATTCATCAAATGTCTAATTGACAGGAGGAATTCAAGACCATATTTGAATACTAGTATATATTGTCCTCAAAATTACTCTATCACGGCCCAAGTACTCATTGCCTTCAGCAATACTGCCTTGTTTTATTTGAATTCAAGAGTCGAAAACATATTTCAACAATGTCTCTCATGTGAACGTACTCTTGATCACGATAGGGCGTGCTCACTTCAAACAGAATTTAATCATGTGATTTGGACAATTTTGTTCACAAATTGCCGTCTGTATGTATGTATGTATGTATGTATGTATGTATGTATGTATGTATGTATGTATGTATGTATGTATGTATGTATGTATGTATGTATGTATGTATGTATGTACGTACGTACCTATGTATGTATGTAATACTTTTTATTTGTATGCATATTCAGGTTTATCTTTTTGTCAGGGTGAAACCCAGTGTAAACTAAGCGCATACTGATCATCTCCGTTCTTTAAAAAGTATAATCATAGACACCCGAGGGTCGTGAGGGTCTATAGTGTAATCAAGTCAAGTGCGATCGCGTGATGTTACATGAGTCAAGCCGTCAGCCATCACGATCGCTCAGCTTCAATTAAATGGCGATTTCATCAGTTGACGGGGTTGCAAAAATTCACTCAAGGTCATAATATTTCTTTAAATCGAATTTTTTCTGATGATCGTATCTTGCTGCCGATTAAAAGTATTTGATGACAGTTTAAGACCTAACGTAGACTTGCTCCAAGTTTATGGGCATATAGGTATCAAAAAATAACAGATTGAAGGATTAAACATCAGTAGACCGTCGCGCTAAGTGGTAGGCTGTTACGTAGATCGTAGGGTGAACGCCGCTTGGTCAGCTAATAAGGGAGCTGTCATTATTTATGGCCTGGGGATGGTCGGAGGAATCTGCAGGGGAGGGATCACTAAAAAAACCGAAAGGGGCTACTCAATTTTGTTGATATGTACTGAAGCATTTTGTGAAGCTATGAATTAATACAACAATAATAGTAAAGAACAGCAATATGTATGCTTGAGATATGTATGTTCATACCCGGTATATGTACACACACACAAACACACACACACACACACACACACACACACACACACACACACACACACACACACACACACACACACACATATATATATATATATATATATATAATCATAATACAGGTGGTTTCAAGTAGAAACTAAAATCTCATTACACTGTGTGTTTCACCTTATTGTGATCTTCGGACGAGAATGATCAGCTATTCGACGTGGCAAGCCTTATGTTAGAGGCTAGTACTGAGTACATTTTTCAGTATTTCCTGATTAAAGATTGATATACTTGCCTGATCATTCAAGAGAAACGTCTGCTTTCCATATTCTACATTGTATAGGTTACCGATAGGGGAAAATGTGTAAAGCAAGCTAATTCTGATTCTATAAAGTTTACAACCAGTGGAAAGCCTTGACAACAAACCCATCTTTTATTGCAGGAAAATAATAATAAATAATAAATGTGAATGTATTTCTGTCGCTACTTTTTCGATTTCAAAAATGTAATCTTCATTGAAATCAGTGAACTGGAATATAAATTCTGGAATACTGTCTCAGATTTCTGTTCCTTTGAGTTTTTTATACAAAAAAATCTGAAAAATACTCCTAAAGTGCCACCAAATAACAAATAACACCATTTAAATCTCTATTTTTCAAAAGCTCAAACGAAGGGGGGGGGCATCCCCTCCTGACCTCCCACAATTGCGCGATCGCTTGTGATGCTTTTGCACCGCATCTTCGCCCTCTTGTAAAAAATCCTACGGAGAACACTGCATGTCATCAGAGCACTGGATACAGACCTGTACATCAGCCCCTGTCACAGCAATTGAACCTCTTTCCGACACAGACCTGTACCACAGGGTTTAATCAGGACCTGTCACAGCAGCAATCCATTTTACTGTATAGGTATTTAACTTTCCCAATTTTTGGGGGGTCACTCAAAATTTCTGTAGCAGAGAGGGGGGTTACTCGAAATTTTGGAGTTTCTAAAGCAATTCCTCCGACCCCCAGGCCGTAAATAATGACGGCTCCCTAACTCAGCTGCCAAGAAATGCCAAGCAACTGGGGGCCAGTCTAGACATAACGCTGTTCTTCTTCATCCGGTCAGTCTCAATCTCTTTGTTGGTATTTGTACATTGCCATGAGAGTTCTACAGGTGAAAAATGTCGTCACTAACAATCCACAACTGGATGCGTAATCTCTTTTGCGGGAAAACTATACTCATTTGGTGATCATAATTAATGATAGTGCACAAATTTTTATCTCCAAAACTCTGCAGAAATGTATTTTGATTATACTTGTCATTTCTTATATAAGGTATACGGGTCCGAGCGCGCTCACTGGCCCTTTCCGCCGAAAAACCCCGTCCCGCTTAACCTGTTCCAGGGCCTCGGAGATTATTGCCGGTTAATGCAAGCTATGAGTGGGCAAACACACACAGGCAGTATTTGTCACCAACAGGTGGGAACACGTGGAGTTGAATAATTCAGCGGGCAGCTTGAACGGTCGTATTGCTTCAGACACGAGGGAGCAGCAATGAGCTCTTGTGAAAAGGGTTGGCCAGGAGAAGTCGGGATATGTAGAGAATTTAGAGACATTTGTTTAGATGCATCAGAAGGACATGTGGAAATGCAACAGCTTTTAGTTTTCTCTAACGGTCAAAAAGTTCAAGTCCTTCACGCAGTAAAGAACAAGACATGTATATGTAAGAAGCACAACAGAGTTTAATATTGTGGCATTTGCTTAGATTCCGTACTTGGTCCTAAAACAATATGGGACACATAGGCGTGCTGTTACTGGTACAAGCAAACCCGGCATGGCCGCACATACGCCATTCGTCAGTTTTTCATTCACTGTTACTCTAGTGGGTGATCGTGGTTTGCTTTATATAAGTACACGTGGTGTGCTTTTACGAAAACATCTGTTCACATGTCTCTTTCATTCATCATTGACAACTTCTTGTCGTTTTGTTACAGAACAGTACAGCACAGCCAATGGGCAGTGTCCAGTCCCTTCTCAAAGTAAACTCGGCGAGGACGCCACCTCTTTCGACTCGCAGATGCTTGAAGCTCACAACTACTTCAGATGTCTTCATGGCTCTCCTTCGATGACGACAACTGCAGAAATGAAAACACGAGCGACAACTGCTGTTGGAAACAGCGCCGTCACCGGCTCACTCCAGTACACCTTCAGGGGACAGAATTTGGCCATGATTTCAATGCCAATAGCTGATGCTACAGGTATTTCAAAGAAACGAACGCCCGTTTTGATTGGTCGTATTAAGTACATAGGATCTCCTCGTACTGTACGAGGAAATTGTACTTTTAATTTCTATTTTCAATATTTCTCTTTGGTGGCAACGTTTCAAAATTAATACTGAGGTACCATATCGTGGTCGACACCATTAAACATTAAAGGATATCACCCAGTTATCTTTTTTTCTCTTTTATCACGATAATGGACCAAGTATACTCACATTCAATCATCAAACAACTTTAACTTCAATTTCCAGGCTTCAAAACGCAAGCTGCTGTCTAAATTTATAAAAAATTACTGTCGATCGGGTGCTGAACGGAGTGTTGAACCGCAAAAACGCTGCAATACCCGGTGGATTACGGACGACTTACTCGACGATTGCGTTTGGTCATTTTGCCAAACGTTTGTGACTTAAATGTCCGAATATTGGACGTTAGTCTCCTTACAAGTCAAGCGATTATATGACAGATACTCTTTGATGAAAGAAATGTTGAAATTGTCAGTGTCGTTTTGTAAATTGTCTTTCTAGGGTTCGGCCTGACAAAGCTGTGGTATAATGAGATCAAAGAGTACAATTACGACGACTTCACACACAGCGCAGGTGAGTTCTTGTGACCTGCAATAAACCGCAACGCAAAATGCTTACGTCTCAATCGATTTCTGGCCATGTGTACTACCACGATCACATTCTTGGCGCTCAATCTGAACCCATCTCATGGGCACAAACGTCATGATTTACAGTCCAAATCTGATGAAAAAAGAAAGAGATGCTGAAATTTTCGAAGCTCTCTTCTTTCATAGTAATTGTATATTGATTCCGATTGTCGTCTTCATAAAAATTTAGCTGCTCCACATTCCATAGGAAAATTCTTCAAACTTTCGGACATACCCCATCCAGACATAACAGCAGACTTACTATCAGCCTCGAGGTTTGACTTCACGGTCTGGATTGTCTCACTCTCAATCTGTGTTACTACAATTGTCCTGACAACAGTGCCATTAACAGAAACAATTGGTTGTACCGGTAAACGACATCACAAACACAATCTAACACTTACAAGTCCTGCTTAAAACTATTTGACGGTGACTCGTTAAATGATCGTTGAACAAAAATTATGTTAAGTACCAACTTGCCCTTATCGTCGCAGTTACTTACAGGTAAACAATTTACTTTCTTTAATTCGTCACCAGGTCATTTTACCCAGGTGGTGTGGTCTGCGAGTGTCAACCTTGGCTGTGCCCACGCTGAGGACATTAACGGCAACACACAGGTAACGTGCGTGTACGATCCTCCCGGAAACATCGCCACTGTCGAAGCTCACCAGGAGAATGTGAAACGACCAATCTAGATATATTTCCATTCACAGCTCAATGTTCTGTTTTCATAGATTTTAATCAGTTGTTTGAACTTTTCAGCCAAAGAATTATGCTATGACGCAGCAACGAAGGTTAGCATTAATATCGTGACAACGATTTCATATGGCGTGGTAAATCTAAATCACAAGCGTTCAAATTTGCTGTTATAAAAACCTTCCAATTGCTAAAACGTTATTTAAATTTCAGATTCTAAATCTTGCGTTATTGTAAAAGTAATCCATCGTTTGCACGGTTCTAGACTCTATGAAAGAATAAATATGCTGTAGTTAGCAAAATAATCGTTTGTCCTGTTCTTTCTTGGAAAGAACATTCTCTATATGAGTTCCATCTTTGTGCTTCCACCTTTCCTTAAACACTGAGAAGATGTCTTGCATTAGACAAATACAAAACATGTACAGCTACATGTATAGATACATTTATACCACATTTAAACATATGTTTATATACAAACATACATACATACATACATACATACATACATACATACATACATACATACATACATACATACATACATACATACATACATACACACACATACACATACATACATACATACGTGACAGTAGAGCAGTTCCTTTAGATAGAGGGGTTAAATCCTGATTTCGCAGTCAACTTGTGGAATAATTTTTGATGTAAATTTCTTGATTTTTTTTTACTGAGAAGTCATTAATTATTTCGTATATAATTATTTATTAATCATGAATAAAACCCCAACAGTAGAACCACCTCGGTGTCGGTGGTTCTCTACAACCTACAGCCAGGTAGCAAGACACATTATCAGGATATCTATTAATAAAAAAAGATCGCGTTCCTGAAGAGATTTATGGGATACGTCGGGACATGTCGGTCACCCGTACAATGAACAGATTGAGGGAACTAGGGTGGATAATTAAAAAGTTGACACATAATACCCGAAAGCGCTCTCACAGGGAAAATGTCAGTTGGATACACGGATTGTTTTGTAGATGTGACAAGTTCGATACTTTCTGTTTTGGTGTTCAAATAGATAACTTCCTCTCGCATGTGTTCACGTGCTCTTTTGCATTCCGTCTGTGCGGTTGTTCGAACTATATTAACCCTACGAATCGAAAGGTTTGTAAGGGAATATTTCGTAAAGTCAGCCACGCTGGGTCTTTAATATAATAGATGTTATTCATAAGTTTCCGAAATTCCAAGTCTTCAACTATACGTCTGTGCATAGGTGCAGCACCAACATCCTCGAAGTCGGTTTATGCTTTTTGGTGAACCAGGTCTTGCCAATTGCATATTGATACAGTTTGTAAATTCCTTGCTTCCCACTTGAAGACTGTATTTTTCTATGTAGGCACTCTTGAATTTCAGCTTGTTGATGTTGTTGGTTTTATTGTATGGTATGGCGGAAACTAGACCATGTGTTGATGAATTCTCTCAAAAAAGTCCTTTCTGTGGCACATTCAGGCTATCCGATTAGATCTATAGGTGTAATCGGCCAGTCCTTATGTATATTTTCTTTAAGTATTTTGTAAAATGTCTTTTGTTACAAAACTTCAAAATAACGATCCGATACACGGCGAATACGCATGATGATTGCGATCACGTTTACATCATAAAATTTACATGGCGTACAGTGAGGTGTTTTGCGTTTTTGAATCTGATGTAAAAGTTACTGCATCACCTTGAAATACAGATGATTTTGATGCGTGTATTGATTATTGGGAAAGAAGAAACTGTCAGTGAAAAAGTTGGGAGGAAGTTTGCACCCACGGAGATAGCGAAATCTTTTGTTGCCAAACGTATGCTCTAAGTAGTAGACTCTGTCAGCGATCTTTTCAAGGGATTTCACTGTGCCATATGCAGTGATCTTGCCACGTTCTGGACCTTTGACGTGGATTCCGAATAGTCTTCTCAGTGTAACGGTTGCTCCAGTATAATCTTCAAAGTCTCGCATGATTTTTGTCACAGACAACTGTTTATTAAGCAGAAACCAACAGCTTGGAGATAGTTCGTGGTTCCATTCCTCTTGATATTCAAACAACCAACCTTTGGTTAGAGTGTTGGCATCTCCTGTCTGTGCTAAGTGATGAAATGAGCTAAGCGCCTTTTCGCCAAGACTGTAAATTTGTTCGTTGATCAAATGCTCGCTGTTGAAAACGTCATATACGTTTGTGGTAAGCAATGTGTTGTCATACTGGAGTTGGCTACAAAAGTCAAGGAAATTAACCAATAGATGGCCAGGAGTTTCCCTCTCTAGCGTTGACCCAGCAAGATAAGTCGAGGGATCCCGTGTTAATTTGTGGAAGAGTCGCTGCCATTTATTTTCAGTTGTATATCCTGTGTGATCTTCATATTTTATGTAGTGATTTTGAACAGCAAAATTAAGCATCATCCCAATTAAATCATTTCTAGTCATTTTCCCCATTGAAAGAGAACCTCCGTGTGTCAGATCATGTGCTTCAGCCCATTTCAATATTATGTCTACAACAGGCAGAAGAATGGGATAAGCAACAAGGGTATTCTTAATATGGACAGATTCAATGCTACCATCTTGCACATTCAGATATCGTATCGCGAGTTCTTTCGAAGAACCGACAAAACCGGCAATCAACTGTTCATCTATCTTCGTCACGGGTCCGTGTGACGATGCCGCGAAAGATTTTGATTTTATCTTGCCCAGAAGATCAGACACAACCCACGGAAAACTGACATATTTAGGATTCTTTTGAGAATACGTGACGTAATACCATGCTGACGCCTTGGCCAAAATTTCACTCTCCCTTTGAACGATATCGTCGTCGTCCGCACTGTCCTGTGTATCGACGTCTTCATTTTGGAATTCATCATAGAATTCGTCCCTTGTAACCTTCCTCAAGCGTTTGATCTTTTCTCGTATGACATTCTCCGAGTCATACCGTTCATTTCTTTCCATTATTCTCTTATCAAGTGAAGCAACACAGCCGGAAAGGGCCTCAGCCTCGCTTTTAACACCATACTGTGACATCAGCAATTCCAGTTGGTGATTGTAGCGATCACGTGATGTGGTGGCAGATTTAAGGTACTTCTTTGCGGTCGAATAGGAATACAACAGAGAATGGTCTGGTTCAACTTCTACGATACCGATGCTGTCGTCAGCTTTGCCATCGCCCTGTCGCAATTTATGTATGGTTGCTCTTTCAACCGCTTGGCACTGTCTGAAGAGTTTGCCGAGACATCGATCAGATCTGTATGTGGTTTTGTCAGTTTTAGCCATAAAATCAGGATATCGCATTGGGATATGTTCTTTCTCCAGTTTTGGGCAGTGCCCAGTCTTTGCAAAGTCAACAGCTTCGGCTAATAGCTCTGCCATTTCAATACAGATCGGTGAAAATATACCCTCACTTTCACTGTCTGCCTTCACCAGGTGTGCGTTCGACATAAATCCTAAATTATCATTTTGTATGTATTCGGCCACGAATTTAATCATATCATCTAATTCGACCTCTCTGTCCAAATATGTCTTGCATGGTGTTGGGAAATGCATTGGAGGGTAGTTCTTTCGTGGAAAGATCAACTTTGGATGCCATGTCACGAAATATTCGTCTCCATCCAAGTCGGAGCCAGCCATTTCGTTCGGATGAGAACGTGACCCTTGACACGGAAACACAATACAATCAACCATGTGGTGTAACTCTGCAACATCAACGGCTTCAAACTTTCTGACGTCACCAGGGTGATGACACGGAAACTTCGTTACAACAACAGTGCCGGTGTGAATATGTAGTGCTTTCCCAACTCGACTGAGATTTTCCGAATACTGCACGAATACCTGACCATACTTGAGTTTTCTTGTCTCGTCCAGGACACCGAGCATATTTCGACCATACTCTGGTGGAATCTCAATCCTCGCTCGTCGTCGTATTTCACCTGACAGACGTAAATAAAAATAGAGATAAAAACCTAAACCGATGTTCAACATGGCGCGTAGTAGCTGAAGAATGTAACCGTACGGAGCCAGGAACACATAGTTTTAAATGATTCGTCAATATATTATGTAGGATTCGCTGACTTGTGAACAGCTAGTAAGCATAACTTTGAAGAGCACAGTGTACAACATTACAGTTATAGAAATAAATCAAGAGTTAATCAGCTGTGGTACTTTTATAATAGACACACCGGTAAGTGTACATGGAAACGTCCATATCACTTGCTTACGAAAGTAACCTTACAATGTACTTACAAAGGCAATAGCTCTACCACAGACAAATAGAATGAAAGTTTCCTCCAGGAAACATCTTTCTGAGCATACTCCTACTTACCTGTCACTGTTACTTTGGGTTATCTCATTGCTGCTTTCCAGAACGAGGCAAAAATTTAAATACACGTGATCTAATCCCAGGCGGAAACCGCCATGAGATTCCATACTCAAACAGTTCTCAACCTCCATAACAGACTATCAAAATAGAGGGGAGGAGGCAGGGAGGAGTGACAGGTAAGTAGGAGTTCTCACAGAAAGATGTAGACGCCAGACCAAAGGCAGTGTCCGAAACTGAAACACCCTGCCCCGCACTGCAAACCTGAGAAAATGTCTGTAGTCCGGGCGAGTAAGGATATGTTGATAAGCGACTGTTAAATCGATTGAAACTGCATAATCCCCTTTTGACAGATCTGATAAAACTTAACATCCATCTTGAAGTGTTTCTTTTTGAGAAAATGGTTTTACGGGCGGAGATTTAAAACTGGTCTACAACCCCCTGATCTCTTTTGAATTAGAAACATTGAGCTGTAAAAACCTTTTGATCTGTCAGTGACAGGCTCTTTAACCCTCTTTGAGATCAATGATTCTATTTCCTGAAGGATTGCATTTCTCTTCCCTAAATCCGCTGGAAGAGGAAAATTTATAACCTTGCTTGTAAGTGGGGGGACTTGAAGAAATTTCAAGCGATAACCTTCTGAAACCACCCTTAAACCCCACGGGTCGTCGGTTATCTTGGCCCAATGCTGACTGAAAAGAGATAATCTTCCCCCTACTGGCACCTCCGGGAAAGGAATTTAAATATTTAATAGTGCTAGATTTACACACTGAGCCCTTGGCAAACCATCATTGCTTAAAGAAACGGTCTCCGGGTTTATCCGGAAAGGACGGCACTGGTGGTCTAAAGCTCTTTTTATCCGTTTTACCCTTAAAGTAATTACTAGGTGTAGTAGAAACAAAACTTTTTGCGGAAAGTCTGTTAAGGCTTCGACTTGGGCTGAAATAAAGCAGGTCGCCTAACTCCCTGACGTGGTCAAGAAAGGGAGACTATTTCCCTAACATCTCTAGCTGCTTCAGCTTCCTGGTGAAAAATATCTGAGACTTCTCCATGGAAAAGTTTATCACCACGAATAGGAAGCTTAGTCAAGCGATTCCGAATTGATCTTGTAGGAAACCCAGGAATAATTCCCTTCTGGCAGAAACTGACAAGCAATGGCATGGAAAAGTTCATCTGCCGAAGAAGTTAGAGAAAACTGCAAAAATTCCAAACCCTTAGACAATTGGTCATCAGAAATATTAGAACCTGGTGAAACTGCCGTATGTACAAAAGCGGTTGCCAACTAGGAATGTGAAATGCATCTCAGTAAAACTCTGAGAGCTTTATCTACCATAAGATGTCCAAGATAAGCCTTAGGGGTAAAACTTCTCAAATTCTTAGCTGAAAAATGTTTCTTATCAGCTGCCAATTTAGCGTGGAAGAAACTTTCTAAATTTGGCACTCTGGCAAACTCCTCAAAGTCTTTTTCAAGGAACCTGAATTTCTTGTCTACAGATTGTGTGTACTTGGACACTCTGGGCAAACTCTTCTCAATAGCTGTCCATCTTTGTGAAATCAGTCCCTCAATGGACAAACGAGGAGCACCTGAAACTAACTCCACCAAGTAAAAAAGACTGGCGTTGACTCTGATTGCTATCATCTTTTGTACAGCCAAGCACATTGCCAATAATGTTAATAATGTCATGCCATTTCCCAGACAAAGTTTCTGACATGTCAGCATCAGTAGTAGAAATTTCTGAATAAGTCTCAGAATGAGCAATGTCTCTTTGCACATAATCCTGTGACCTACACACAGAATGACTGTCTCCATCTGCGCTCTCATCAAGATCACTCGGAGCAAACAAAGAAACAGAATCAGGATCTCTATACTTGTAGGACGGCTGTTGAACAACTCCCGACACAGCTGCCGTCTCCTGATTACTTATCACCTCTGTAGGGTCCACATGTAAATCCCTATTCAGACCACAGGGGGTTGTCTACATGTCCGTCCCCAGGGGTGGGCAGGTGTTTCGTTGTATCGCTAATAAAGATATATTCTACCAACCTTTGGTGTTTTGGTCTTACTTAGCACTGCCCTTGACAATTTTGCGTATACGTTTTATCAACATGCAAGGTTGCCGGTGCGTTCGTTATTGACTTTGTCAAATTTAATCCGGTGATAATCTGGTGAGAGCGTCCACAGATTAGTAATTTACCCCTGATTACTTTGGCTAATTAGGCACTCAAACTCATCAGATAATAGACGCAGCATGTTGATAAAACGTAAAAAAGATTGTCAAGGGCAGTGCTAAGTAAGACCGAAACACCAAAGGTTGGTAGAATATATCTTTATTAGCGATACAACGAAACACCTACCCACCCCAGGGGACGGACATGTAGACAACCCCCTGTGTTCAGACTGTGCTTTTGGTGTTGGGGCTCCACTTGATTGCCCTCTGTTACGCCAGCACTCTGAGATTGAGCAAGAAAACCAGCATTAATCAACATGCTGTCAAAAAATGTTTCAACATTTGATTGGGCATGTAGCTATCTGAAACGCTACCTATTTGAACTAGTTCATCATTGTTGCTGTCTAGCTGTGATATCGCAGCGGCACTTGTGGCGTATATCGAACGCGCTCGGGTCATTCGGGTCATCGCCACAGTCTGCGCTGGCGGAAACCATTTTTATTGTGGGGCCGAAGCGAACGCTAATGTGAGTACGGTTGGCTTGTAATTGCACAGATATTTATAATATTTGCGATTCAATTACTTAGTAGGAGTTTCAGATAGATTAGCAGCTGAGAAAGTGAGAAATAATATAGTTTAGAAGCATTTAATAATTTTTTTTGGATCACACGTAAATGGCAATATCCCCCTTCCATAGTGAGAAGTACCATGCATGTGTCATTGCTTTAGATCCAATCAAATTGCTGGTACCGGACACACCCCCAAATCAGGGGTTCTGTGGCAGACTGCAAAGTCAAGAAGAAAAAATGTGGTCTCGTGCAATTATCAACCACGCATGAAATCTTCAAAAGTTTGACACCTGTGAAGCTCATTTTAATATGAAAAGGCCATAGTTTATCGAGACGACCATGAATCAAACGGCATGCCGCGTTGCTACTCTGGCTTTCTATTTGTCTATGGCTCTACGGACTTTGACTGTACAGGGGTCAATTTAGACTCTCCACAGTCGCTGTGCCTTGTTTTGTGCGCGCCCACGGTGCCTGCATTCGAAGGCTACGCTGTGCAGCTGTGAGCACGCGCTGCCAGACACAGCGACTGTCCGTTCTTGCAAGGGTATGAATATTCATAAGGGTAGTGACCTCAAAAGAAACACCAATCTAACTGGGCGGAGAGAATATTTACTAGTAGCTGGTAGACCTATATACGCGGTATGTTTTCATTTTTCATTTTTCATTTTATTTGGCTATGCTACCGGTCATTTTTGTTTTGATTAACGGATGTGTGGAGTTTTATAAAGTACCCGGATCAGGCAGAAATCCAACCGGTCGCTTGCAAGAACGTCCAGACCCTGGGATTCGCGTCGCGTCTCTGAAGGGCGCGCGCGTGTTCCAACAGGGAAGAACGCGAATCGCAGGGTCTCTGCCAGACTAGGGTCAATTTTGCATGGCTGATAAACGACGGCATGGCTGTGTAGAAAGTAACGTATTGTCAAGCACTTTCGCTAGAAACACTGATAAAATTGTTTAGCATAACGTTGAGAAACAAGATAGGTTTAACTGTTAAGGCTAATAATTGCGCATCATTTACCGAGATAGGTTTTATAGACAGCTTGCAACATCCCCTGGAAAAATGGCTCTGTTGTCAGGTTTACGCCGCATCTGTGCAATTCCTTGAAGTTTATGCTTACATGAGACCGTTTTGTGAGTGACTTTACAGCGGCTTCCTTTGAGAGAAACATCTGTGCAAGCTGTCTGAGTAAATCGTGTTGCAGCTCTAGGAAGACTTTGTCCGGAACACCCATACCAGATAGTAACGTGATAGCTTGTCTGTTCAAAAACAGGCGGCCTGTGAAAACGAATGCGGTATGCATATAACATCTTTGAGGAAAGATGTGTGGTTTTATGTTGCGTGGATAAAATATTGCTAGTACCTTCAGGTACGTGTCTTGAGACATGTTCCTGATGAAAGAGTTAAATATCCAGTCGAGATGAAGTTTACTTTTTAGTTCACTACCTAAGACCTGTTATTGGGAAAGAGTTAAGAAAATTATGACTGCTACTCAGAAAGTCGTCACCAATGTAAGAGGGAGCTGAATTGAATTAAGATATGTAAAAACAGCTTGCTAAAATGACTACGTCCCGTGTCACTTCTATGAAGGAACTTGAAGCGAAGTAGGGCGACAGTCAGTAATCAATAATTTGCCATATGAATGAAAACATAACCATAGGTGAGAAAATTCCTGGATTATAGTGCATTGCAATGTTCGTACAACTGAACTCACTCACCTGGTGACGCCGTTTTCATAATTTCAATTTTGCTGTGGTCACTTGCAAATTTACTCATGCTTTCTCTGATCTCCATCTTATCGCCCTCAAGCGTTGTATCTATGGCAACAACTCCTTTGCAGCCTCCGTATCGAATTTGATAGGCCGATGGAATGACAGATCTCTTTAACTGCTCACATATCTGCATATATAAAGAACACGTACGATCAATGCAGACAGCATAAGACCTAACTTCTTTCCACTTAAGATAACATGCGCCTCAGGGACAGATATTCGGTCTCGCAAACTTTTACAATATTCTTTTCGCCTACCAATAGATGAGGCTCATTTTCAAGCTCTATGGAGTAAACAAAGTTTAGTTTTTTGAAAATCGGGTATTTTATATTTTGCCACAGAGTTAACACAGGGATGGCAGCCATTTTGAATTTCAAATATCGGTAAATGTTAGGTATTTTTTCTGGTAAGAAACTTTGCACGTTGACCTCCGATTGTTGTACTTGGGCCTCAGCCCAAGTACATTTGTTTTCATTCCGTGGGAAAAAAACTCTGTAAGGTATAACCATTTCTGGCTGAGACCAGGGAGGGCAAAATGTCTTGGCTTCTGAATATAATCAAGATGTGCATCGAAATGTAACAATTAATGCACCCTCCATTTCTTGGGCGATGGCACGACCCTTGCTGCACCCACTGGACGAGCCAAAGTGGGAGGGGTAATTTCAGTTTGGTCGAACAGGAGGGCTCGAGACCAGAATTTAACATTTAAACTTGAAACATGTTTAATCACTGACAAGATGTGGATTAGTGTTAATCAAAGTGAAAGTGTGAAAAGGAAAGGTTTTATATCCCGGACACAATGAAAAACAATACGACTGGAAACTGTACCCCCAGTTGAGAATAGTAATGCCCACAGCGACGGAAAACACTTATCCTTGAGCTGAGAAAACCAGACCATCATTTCGAAATAGAGCTGCAGATTCGAGAAGCTCGTTCAAAATAGCTAGGTACACCCAATAAAGGGGTGGTTTCGAGTCTTGAGGGCAAATTTCGCCTCCTTCATTTAGAAGTCGTACGTTTGTTTTTCCAGGGGAACACATCATTTGACACAAAATTTGCATGTATAGGGGTCGCCAGTAAGCACGTGGTTAAATCTGGCATAAGAAACAATATGAAATGTTGGGTAAAGACAGTCCAAAATAAACTGATTTGAACTTTTGTG
>LD352179.1:0-11548 GCA_001465055.1 Ptychodera flava | reverse complement strand
GACTCCCATGTATAAGGCAGTTCTCCATAGACTCCCATGTATAAGGCCAAGAAAAATAAAAATTTAGTTTCTCATCGTATTCATATCGCCTAAAGGATGCAGTGACAGTTTTTTATCCCCACGGATAAAGTCCAGGGGGCTTATAGATTGGGTCATGTCCGTCCGTGAGTCCATCAGTGAGTCCATCGGTTCACGCAGATATCTCAGACATTTTGACAAAATATCATGTGACCTTGGTGACCTTTGACCTCAAATATACATTATTGTCCATAACTCAGTAACCACAAGTGCTAAACCTTTCATATTTGGTATGATGGGACACCTTATGAGACCACATATTGTACCTCATTAATTATGCGCATATCTAATTTTAAGCGAGCCAATACAGCTGGAGGTCTTATTTTTGGTATATAGGGATAATTTAACAATACAATTTGTTTGACGAAACGTCACGTGACCTCAATGACCTTTGACCTCAAATATACATATTTGTCCACAACTCAGTAACCACAAGTGCTACACCCTTCATATTTGGTATGTCTAGCCAATAGAGCCGGATGTCCGATTTTTGATATATAGGGAGAACTATAGGGTAGAAATTTTTTGACAAAATGTCATGTGACCTCGATGACCTTTTACCTTAAATATACGTTTATGCCAATGAATAAGTAACCACAAGTGCTATGTTTTTTATATTTAGTAGGGTGGGTGACCTTATGACAGCACACGCTTTACCTCATTAATTATGCACATATCTAATTCTGGGCAAGCGAATAACTAGAGGTCTGATTCTTGGCATATAGGGATTAATTAGCAATACAATTTTTTTTGAACATGTCACGTGACCTTGCACTGGGCAAAATGCTTGATATACAACAATATATACACATATACTGATTCTGTACATGTGTCAAATACATTAAGCATACAGTACGTATGCTAATGAAATGCAAAACTACAGTGTACACTTAGTGTACAAAGATCTGCATTACGTATACTCATGATCTTCATAGAAATGTTACGCATATCAATGTATTGGAATGTTCCATATACAAAGATATATGCTGCATATGCAATTAGTATTGTGTTCCATGTACGTCAATATACGTAAATATGCTAAGCGCATATCAAGCATTTTGTCCAGTGTTGATGACCTTTCACCTTGATTATACATATATATGCATAACTCAGTAACCACAAATTCTATACCCTTCAATTTTGATAAGATATTAGACCCTAAGATGTCACATCTTGTACCTCATTTATTATGCATATATGTATTTCTTGGCTGGCCAGTACAGCTAGAGGTCTGATCTTTTTTCCCGATTTAGAACCAGAACTTAGACATGCCTCATGTTTCAAATTGGGAACAACAACATAGACCTATGTGCCCATAGATCTCAACATGTACACTTCAGTGATACTTCTTAATGACCACATTTCCCTGCCCCATCAAGACTAATACTCCTATTACAAGTGAGGACTATGTCATTGTCAATGACTCGTTTTACAACAGCTTGCATGCATGCATGCAATCAATCACTTCAGAATCTGCGTCTGGATACACCAAATTAGTGCTAACTCGGCCATTTCCTGACGGTATATTAATCAATAGTCCTGCAGTGTTTAACAAAGCAAGTCTACCGATTGTAAAAATGCAGCTGGTGTAATCTGTTGTGGTGACATTTTGCTAATTGTCATAAAAATAACCTTAAAAGCCAATTATGTTGTGTTTTTCACTTCCTCTCGTTGTTCATATAGAATGGCAAATTAACCATGTTTCACTGACAATGTCAATTCAAACAACTATTCAACTTGTATAGATAATGAACGTTTGATAAATGTGTTCAATAGTTTCATACATGTGTAGGTTACCACTCGTTTAGTGGATAAATCTTGAATTTTTTCCAAAACCAATTGTCAAGAGAGTTACGTGTAATAAGTGCACATGTTGTTTGATAATATAGTTAAATCAGTTGTGTTTTTAATGTTACCTCAGGAAAAAACTCGCAAGTTGTGTTATTTTCAAAAGGTTTCCAGATTGTGCTTCGATTTCTGGTGCTATGTTTGACACTTGATTAACAGTTCAAAAGTTTGTCTAGCAGTTCATAGATTAGTAGGTTATATCAAACACTCATTAAGTTGATGCAAATTTCGCACAACTTTTGAGAATATTTTTTGATTTTATTATTATATTAAAGTTAGTTCATGGAAATGTTCTGACTCTGCGATGTTTATTCAAGTATAATTATCCATTGAGTTAAACTATGGATAGATTTCTGTAGGGTAACCGGTTCTCCTCCCAAATATGGCCACAGTACTGCTATGCAATTATGATAAACACCTAAAATGGTGCACGTGCAATCTTTCCATCTTTACAAATACAACATGGTGCAACCTACTTCAGGATGGGACAGGAATCCACTCCATTTGTACCCTTTTTTCAAATAGTATGGCAAGCTTTGGAAAATGGCAGAATTAACAAAAATCTTTTCTTTGTTTCGGCTATTCTGCCATAAGCAAAATTTATAGATAGCAATGAATATCTGCGAAAATTAAATGGTAACTTGAGGTTGGTTAAATTTTGCAGTTACCTCTCAGGTCCTTTAACTGGCTCTAATAAAATCCTGTAATGTTGAGTTTGCTTCCCAATGCCAGAACAATTCACTTAGGGACGCACCATTAGACTTTGTGAGGGGGTGGTCACGATCGGATTCTGAAATCTCCAGCATAATATAGTTAAACAAACCATGTTATTTGTGCACATATTAATATTTATTAGACATCTACCATCGAGAACAAAAGAAATTTGCTGTAATTTGAATATTTAAGGAGTTTAAGCAATTTCCACTATAAATAAAGAACCCCTGCTTCAAACTCCACAAAAGTTGCTAGACATATTTTGCCATTGCCATGCCATTGCTTCATTTAATAACCAGTTAATCAAATGCCTAATTGACAGGAGGAAATTCGAGACCATATTTGAATACTAGTATATATTGTCCTCAAAATTACTATATCACGGCCCAAGTACTCATTGCCTTCAGCAATACTGCCTTGTTATTCTTGATTTCAAGTTGGGAGAGAATGGTTGAAAGTTTCTTTGAGCAAAATTTAAGTCTTTCACTTTCGAGATGCATACTACCTTAGGACGAAACAGCAATTACAATCTCACCAGAACTATATATATATTTGCAAATGTGTTCGAATTTTTGACTTCTAAAACATAATTTTTCTCATTATTGTGGTGGTCAGTATGTATAATAACTCAAATTTTTCTTCAATGTTACTGCAAATGTAAATGTTGACGTATATACTTTGCATGGTAAACTTAAAGATTAAACGTGTATGGACTCAACGTTCGGCTGCGTTCACCAATAACGATTGGGGGGGGGGGGGGCTGGAGGAATCGCAATTGAAATCTATTTTTTTTCAGATCCCCTCTCATTACCCCCAAAAATTTCAAATGCCCCCTCTATGTAATCAATTTTTTTCAAGTCCCCCAAACTATCACAAGCCCGCATATTTGTAAAGGATGTACCCGCAGAATAAATAAACATGTATTGTGCCGTTCCGCTCGCAGGTGTTCATCACTAACTGTTATTAGCAGTTTGTAAAGTAATATTCCTAAGGCAAGTTTTTAAATTGATACATTTTCAAAGGTATCGGTGAACTTTTTGGATTTATCGGTCTAAGCCAACTTGAGTCAATCCAACTCTGGCCAGGTCAATTGCTCCTACCGAAGAGCACACAAAATGACGATCATGAGAGAGTATGCAAATTGTGAATTCTGGCTAATTGCCATATTGTAAAAAAAAAAAACTGAGCACAATGACCCACCAAAAATTTGTTTCAAAAGTACAGGACATATATGAATTAGATGCTACTCAATTGACAATACTGGAATGTAAAAATATTCCATCAGATAAATGTTTTAATCTCTGAAATTTTGGGTGTAATAATGACAAATTTAGTCACATATTTTTTCATTCAGTCTTTACCATTAAAAGTTTTACTTTTGTATTATTTTATGACAAGAATGGGAAAATCAAGCATGTTGACCCCATCTTTTTTCTTTAAGATTTGATTATTCTCATATGCCAGAATTCAAACATTTCCAATAATTTTTCAAGTCTTATTGTCTTCCATGTGTATCTGGCATGAAATGTGTACAAGTATGTTTCACTGTCATGAGCGTCATTTGATCCAAACTCTTTCTTCAACTACCAAGTACATTAGGGTCAGAGCTATCTCTGTCACTGCTTAGGTATGCAGTGACAGTGACACTGCAGTAGCAGGGTGTTACCTGATTGTGACACAGCCCGTAGGGAGTAGCTGTATTAACTTTGATAATTTTTGCAATACTTTTTTTCAGTTATACAATTCTACTCCCTACAGCGTGTTGAACTGTCCAGTATTCAGCTTGCTATCACAGCCTGTGTATGTGTACCATGCATTTGAATCACTGATAACTGTTCGTTTGTTTGTTTCTGTCAGTCTGGACTGTAATTGTAAATTATCACCTAATACATATTTATATAGGCTTTGTCGACAAACTGAATATTGTGTGTTTGAGCATGGTGTAGGGAGACAGCAAGAAACTGTAGTTGATAAATTGCATAGAAATATTGCAAAAGCCATCAACAGTTGCAGCTTCTGCCCTATTACTACGCTCAAGTTTGTTTTTTACAACAAATCACACATGAGATTTCAGAGATAAAAGTAATGAAATGTGGCAAAATGTTTCTAGATTTTTTAAATTATTACTAACATTACAACAATTGGATGGCATAAAAATTGTATTCATTTTTTCACTGAATTACCTACAAAAACTTGGAATTGGAAAATGTAAAGCAAAACAAAGGAACCACAAAAATGTTTAAGTCCCCCCAACAGGTAGAGCAAAATTTTCAAGTCCCCCCTCTACTACTCCAAACATTTTCGAATCCCCCTGAATTTCTCCAGTCCCCTAACCATTTTTTGTGAACGCAGCCTAACTTCAACTCCAACCTTTAATCATTTGTGTTCGTTGGAGTTGGCGGAGACCCTTGCAAAAGTGAATCTTTCAGTCTATTCGCAAGGCAGGCTGCATGATTGAAAATGTTTTATCTCTTGGCAATAGACCCATATGAATCCCTCTATGTATGTTAGGTTAGATGCTGTGGGTTTAGCATTAATAAGCCACCAGTTGTGTCTTTGCATTTTTTACTACTGACAAACGTCGGGTTGGAGACAAAAATAGTCACAGAAATATGAGCTAAACAAATCAAAACAAAAATAGGAAAATAATAACATGATTGTATCCATAGCACGCATATTTACCTTCTTTGCCAACGACTTTGAAATCTTCCCTACGCCATCAGAGAAGCAATATGGCTTCCCCTTGTTGTCTAACCCTCCCTTGATATCCTCAATGTGTGAAACTGTACCCTCTTCTATCGTTACCGCAATGCTTTCCTCTGTTTTGGAGAAACACTGTCCCATTCGAGCGATATACGTAGCCACACATTTTAATCGGCTGAAATCACCCATCCATTGACGTATATCTGCAGCTTTGTTTCCATCTTCATCGGCTGCGTATAGCCAACAACCATGGTCCTTGAGTTGGCTATTTGAACACGCAAGGAATTCGTACTTTCGACCGCTGACTTTGACACCCGAACGCAATATGGATATAATTCTTCTTTCGATTTCCTCTTCTGAGGAGACCTGACATGTCAACTTTTGGTAATTTTCGTCGCGGAAGACGACTCTCAAGCAATACTCCTCGCCAAATTCGCGAAGAATGCGATTCTCAAACATAAGCTGAGATTGCAGAAATATCTGTCGAGAGGGTGTGACGACTAGACGTCGCACGTAACGACATGTATCCGGAACGTACCTGCCTTCGTCTGAATCTGATTCGGAGCCGAGGCGCACCGCGTAATCGCGAAACGAAGTTTCGAATGCCCTGTTGATGTCGATAAAGAGATTTCGGTCAATGTCAGTTGCGACTTGATATAACGCTTTTGAAATGAGTGTTTCAGATCGGTACTTGTTCAGCGTCGGAAAGAATTCACCTAACTGGTCATCGACACGAAAATCGCGACTCAGGAGACACTCCAAGGCATAATTACATTCAAAGCTGTCGAACGTTGGTTTCCTGCTGTCGTTGAAATTTAGAGAAGACGCAAGCAAAACACGAATGGGACAGTAATGCACTTTGAAGCGATATCGTTGGTGGAGTCGAGACAAAGCAGAATGGATGGTAACCCTCGATTTCGTATCGCTGAAGGTAAGCCTTATCACGGAAGATTTACCAATCACGTGAGATGTACATCCTGGAAAGTTTATCGTTCTCTGCCAGGAGATGCGGATGTCGTCTTCTGATTGATTTAGTCGAGGTGGACACTTTAACCAAATGTGAAGATAGAGAGCGCTCTCTTTATCATCAACAAGGAGAATATTTTCTAAGTCACTGTAGGCGACCGTAAACTTGTAGGAATTACTCTGCCCACGGACATGGGCCTGACCGTTCGCTAAGGTGATATTCAGCTCTCGTCTGTCGTGCTCGATTGTTAAATCAATATCAGTTTGGTCATCTGATTCGAAATGACTGACATATGTGCCCCTATTCAGAAGTACGCCGAACGACAATTTTTTCACGTCAATATCTGAGTGAACTGCTTCTTTACTGTCTTTCCCTGGGAGTAGCCGGCTATCTGCGCTAAGCCAAGGTTGACTGAAATCAGCCCTTGGAGGTTGCCGACACCATAGACGTCGAATATTTGTAAAGTCTTCGACTTGAGAATGATTTTGTGATTTATTTGACGACGAAATCAACTTAAATCGCATGGTTATCATTCGTTCTGAGTAAATTGTGGGTACACTGTTGACCACCTTCCGAGAGTGTACGGTACCGCAGTGTCTTAAACGTTGTGAAACCAGTTGCATCACTTTATCGTCATCGGTAAGTGAAGTTGTCATAGTGATTGTCAGAGGAATTCCCATCTCTTGGATTGTTACCTTTGATGTCGCCATTTTTGTCTTAAAGAAAAATCAGACACCCAATTAATCATTAGGTCATCTCAGTTTCAGGCCAACTAACGGTGTAAACTAGTCAAATAAATTAGGACTATTTTCCATGATAAGTTGAGCAAAGATTTTTTGCAAACGCCTTATGTTCATATTAAAGAATGATTTTGTATATAGATCTACGTGTATGTACTGTAGAGTTTTTCTAGGGTCTATGGTTTGCATGGCAAATTGCATGACGGGTAGTGTTTCTCTAGGGTCTATGGTTTGCATGGTAAATTGCATGACGGGATAACATATCCCCACTTTTGCTTATCATGTTGGTGAAATAATGATCGATTCTTGTTGGAACCGCGTAATGACTGTGAGGTTGCATTCTGTCCAGTAAAGATCAATTGATTTTTCAATACAGTGTGAAAGCAAAAACAGCGTAACCAGTTCTGGTACTGTCAAAAATTCAGTATCCGACATTCGATGACAATTCAATCGTGTACATTCTTCTATCACACTGTTCATGTGAACTATGACTTTTGACCTACTGCTGCCGACTATACGAGTACAGTCCACAGCATATTATAACGAAGTGTAAGGTGATATATTTCAGCTTACAACGCTGTAAACGCTAGTTGAATATGGCAAAGTGATCAATACCGATTGCAAATATTCGTAGTACTGAGTAAGTCTGAGTTTCTAAATGCTGGATTTTCGCGGAATTTCTGTCAAGAACATTTTACCTGTTGGATGCATTACGCGGAAATTAAACCGAAAGTTTCCATAAACAACCCCATTGCGGCATAGCTCCAACAAACTGTTCACCTCGAAGCAACTGTAGCTCTATCAAGGCCTGCCAGGCGATTTTTTTCCGACAAGGGAACAGACATATTTGTTTAACAATACACACTTTCGAAATCGGGTCCTAGTTATTATGGTTTGCGGAAATATCAAAGTTCACCATTCACCACAGCAGAGCCAGTCTGATAGAGCTTTTAGTGTCTAAGGTCCGCTTTTATGTCAATGAGGTAAAATATTCTGATTATACAGTGAAGAACACTTAGTGTGTATATGGGTAATATAGCTTTTTTTCTCTGAACTAGTCCGTGTTTTCAGAGAACAACATGTTTCATCATATAATTGTCCTACTGTTGAAATTTAAGAGTCAACACGTTATAAGATTTCATCACATTCAGAAATCATTTTCTAAAACAACAATTATAGGTTATTTCAAGTAGGAAGTCTGGGTTTTTTTCCTGTTTCAATGATTGTTAAACCGTCTGCCGCTTGTGACTGGTGTCACGTACATAAACGAGGCGGTAGTCAACTGTTGCGAAAAGGGTTTCGGGACAATGACCGACAGGCACGCATATATCAACTCAGGTCTGACTAAAGAAAAATGCAGTCACTCAAAACTGAAAACACGGACTTAAGTCAAGTGCAATACCTACCTTGTTAATAGCTGCCAGTAATTGCCTGAATATTGACGGAATAAACCGTAATGGCTCCGCGTTCAATTAATGGTACGTGCAGCGCAGCGCCGTCAACGTCGATTTTAGCCCAAAGTAGGTAACATATTACCATAGTAATGCAAAGGCGTTCAATCAGGACCAGAAGAAAGATTCCGATATGTTTCACTATTGCTTACATTGAGAGTTTTGTTGTATTCTGCAAAGTCAATGCAATAATTCTTCGTTTACACAAAACATATGACGCCCTATTTCATAGAATTTCTTTGTTATCCTGGGTGTCGTCATATCTAAATATAGCTGTATCAGAGTTCACGCAGAGGTCAGACACTGGTTCAAACGAGGAATTTAAATGTTAACTCATACGTACTTGCGTACTTTGACCGATGCAATTCCTTGATCTGTTGAGGTGTGTGACATTATCTGACATTTGGAGAAGGAACAAACTCTTGCAAAACGAGAATCAACAAGTGTCATGTAATGAAAACACACTTGCCTTTGTAATCGACCCTGTCCGATTCAATCACAGCGATAAAAATACCTGGGCAGATGACATCATGACAGGACAATTCGGAGCAGAATCCTGCGCTGGATTCACAGGCCTGTTTCAGGTCTGTCAGTACATGAACTATACAGACATGTAATTTCTAACCGTATCAAATTTTGTGACCACATGCACAGATTTGCAACGGGAATTTACAGACAAAGCTTTGTTCAGTCTTGATGTTCAATGCATGTTAAAGGTCAGTAAATTCGTAAGACTTCGGATTTTTTATCATTCGCTGAAGTAAAGATCTGTCAACTTGTTTCAATACACTACTAAAACATGTAAACATGTCCGCACAGAGCTGTACACTCATTTAGAATTAGTGCCAGTACCAGTATGAAATTCATATATACAACACGTCACAGGCAGAATACGATGGTTTCAACCGGGCTCGAACCCACAACGCAGGCACCCAATCACCTAGCGCAGAGGCCAACAGACAATATATATATGATGGTTGAAAGTTTAGAGATTAACCTCACTTTGGGATGAGGTGATATCAACCTATTTAACTCTCAGCATGATTGCAAACATTTCACTAGACTTAGTCTCGTGAAATTTCTGCCATCATGCCTCGAAAATAAATATTTGTAGGTACGTTGGTGATATTCAAGTTGCATCTAGGCTACGCCTCGGAGACAATATCACGACCTATCAACTGTTCAACAACTCAGTTTTAGTAGAGGTTCAAATAATTCTGCACATCAATGGCCGAAGTAGTCATACGATACTGCGTTCGAAAATCTTTTGTGTCGACTCTAATTTTTGTGTCGACTGCTTTTAATAATTCTGGTACCACAAGTTGCAGGTTGTTGCGACCCATATACTGTTTGCTGAACCACACCGTTGATGATTATTCGTATTTGCACAGAGGTTACAAGTAGAAACCCTTCTTTTTTCCCATCTGGTGGGCAGAGCGAAATTAATTTTTTATATAGCCGGACATGACATCTCACTTGATTAGGCAAAAGTAAGTAAATTCTTTGTTTTGCGTCCACTCTAAATGGGAAAAGGTACGCGTCTAAGCGGCTGAAAAACACACACAAGAAAATTAACACAATGTAATTTAATTGCAGCAAATAAAAAATTGTAACAAAATTTTAGTTCAGCTAAGCGACCATGTTTTAAAATTTCCTATTCAAATACACTGTGTGTGTTTTTTATGAAAACCTTAAAAACCTAAGCGGGTTGGGACGCAAAACAAAGAATTTAATTACTTTGGCCTTATCGGTATTTACATAATGTTTAACTGCGGGACGAATGTATGCCTGATTGTTTCGTATTCCGCGAAGCATATATTCTACCTGAGAGCGCTTTCGGCCGGTTGCTAGTGACGACAGCGAACATTATATCAATTTATTTTCAATAGAATATCGATCGAAATCTGGTGGCGTACGGGCTCATGTGTCGAGGTCAAATCATTAATATGTCCACATAACCCGTATACATTGACTTAGATAGCATAAAATCAACGTATCCGTTGGTTTCTTGTACTTAGATTGAATCGTCGACACTTTTTACAGTTTTGGCGATGCGTTCACATTTTGGCGCTCTTTGCAAGTTTGGTGCCATTGTGAGCTGAATATGACCTGCGAGTGAGCACGACAACAATGTATCAATTTCCGATAAAAGGATATCGATCGATAACGTTCACTGCACGATTACAGTGAAGAGTCTTCGCCCGTTCGCCTCCGTTCTGTGTTATTTTTCAAATTTACTGGAATTTTCATCGTTGATTTTCGCCAAAATTTGGTATAAATTACAACAACATGACATGCATTTAGTCTGTACATCTTACGAGACGCATACGGATAAAAATGCGTCAATTTAAGGCCCGTGTTCTGCATATGTACACTACGTCAGCTCGCCAAATTATTGACGGCAACAGTATATTTCAGTGATCGGAATAAATAAAATTCAAATAAAACAATTTTCGTGAAGAAATTCAAACATCTAAAACGATAGGAATTTTGTATATTAATCAAAGGATCACCATGTCAATTTTCATCATTATTCGTTCAAAATTGAGGGATTTGAACCGACGAGAAGTGTGCAATGTGTTCGGTATATTACACGCCATTGTTTTCTACGAGAAATCAAGCTTATTCGCCGCGCCGTAAAATGAAAAATATATCTGAAAAAACCCGTTGGTTTAACTTTTTCATCTCGCCGTAATTTCTTACGATATTTGAAATAGCACATCTCATGAAGGTTAACTAAAACTCTATCGTTTTACTTTTTTGAGTTTCCCTCTTATTTTTATGAAATGACGAGTTAAGGATTTTAAAACGATCGTTTGGCTGTTGACTGTGTTCTCACCTATTTTTGCACATGAATAATTATCGCATATGTATTTTCATAATTCCTTAATGAAATTCTTGCCAAAATATCATAATGGAAAGGTCAACATATGAGGAAATTGAATCTGCAACTCTTCCATCAATATTAAGCTGTGCAGCGTGGAAATTTGTCGAAATTTAATACAGAGCGTCAAAGGCGGATTTGACTCACTACACGCGTACACGAC
>LD352173.1:258942-280647 GCA_001465055.1 Ptychodera flava | reverse complement strand
GAGTGACAATTCTGGATCGGAAATTACATCACGAAGAGACCTAGTCGTAGCCAGACTTTCTCGTGCAACACTTATCTTACCATGTTCGTATTCAATTCGAGCAACAATTTTAGCTTCTCTTGTTATGAGTTCAGCTAGTAGTTTCTCGGCTTTTTCTTTTCCTTGGGTGTGATCTTCAGGAATTTCCTTTAACTGTTTTTCAACTTCTAGCCTTATTTTAACTTTTTCGTTGTTAAGGTCGCTAATACGCATATTCGCAATCTTTAATTCATCATTAATAGCTCTATATTCTGGGTTTAGATTGTTCCATTGTTAGATTTTATTTTCAAAAGCTTGTATTTTATCTGCATTACCAGAAGCATCTTGCCGTAAGAATGTCAGTTCATCTTTGTATATACCCATGTCTTCTGGTGTCATCTTCTCAGCCGGTATTTTATCGTTTTTCACATCTTCAGAATACAATGTTGAACTAAAAAATTCGGGCTCTGCGCTAGAGTGATATTCGACTCCACTCCATCCGTAAACTTTATTTATAAATTCAGGTCCTCCTTTCCTCTTTCTTAATGTGGATTTCTCTAAAAATCTACTTCCTTTATCTGTTGTAACTCTGATTTCTTTATAATACAGTTCACCACCTTCAATATTAGCATATAAAATCAATTCGGTTCGTGCATCCGGATTAGTAATCCTATATTTGTCTAAGAGTCCTTCAGCCATATTTTCTGTAAATTTGCTTCTCTGTTTAATTAAATTATCCACCATTGGGCTATCCAATGAAGGATCGGGGTTTGCAAAAGTATCATCGGTAAAAGATGTTTCAGCAGCAGTAACATCGTCATCATTCAAATATGCATCATCGAAATCCTGGAGTGGTATATCTTCTCCTCCTTCTGCCATATTGTATTTCTATATTACTACAATTATTTTTTATCATCCCTTACATATACAGTAAAACAAATGCACATCTCAGTTGTTGAAAGCGTTGAACAATTGGCCGACTATATTGAAAGAACTAGCGCCGCATATCGTCGAAGTTATAAATTAATGGGACGAATTGATATGGCTCTTAATATTACTAAAGGAATTCTTGTAAGCTCTGCTGTAATAGCAGCAATTCAAACAGTTCCAGTTCTTTTAGCTTTAACTCCTATACCAGGTGTTATTATTGATGTAATACAAGGAAAAACTGGAGTATCAAAAAGGCGAGAGAAATATAAACATTATTACGTTCAATATAAACAGCTCCTTACACAAATACAAGAAAAAGGCGCAACAACAGAAAACGGGTCAGAACTTATTCAGAACATTTTCAAGCAGGCATTAGAAATACAAAAACAAGAAGGATTTAGTCCACCGCTGGAACGATACCTACGAGATTATGGATTAAATGGATATGAAACCTAGAATGTTTCATCTCAATCATGACATCACAAGTTACTAAGCAACCGGAACGGTATTGCAAAAGTCCCACTAGAAAACGTTCCGATAGGGGTATTGTGCAACATCCCTACGGTTCTGGTAGGGTATGTAGCTGCGCATAAATTACATGTGCACTGTAGAGGCCAACCACTGACCGTACAAGTAGTACAAGGTCCAGTAACTTCTGTTGATCACGCCAGTGTTAAAAAATTGTTCCAATAACTATATCACGCACTCCTAATTCACTCATTCAGGGTTTCTGGACTCCAATCCATCTGTAGAGCTTGAAAGTGTCAGTCTGTGTTGAAGAGTCTCCGTCCATTATTGAAATGTTGCTATTTCTTTCTATACAGATGTTGAAATACCAGGAAAACACTGACGTCAGTTTCCGGTAGCTATTACAATGAGTAATCTGTCAATGAGTGACGTCAGTGCCGACTGTCCACGTACGTGAGGTCATCCTCACTTAATGTAGGGTGATCTACCAGCAGCTTTCATGTCTATACATACCACACTGGATTATTTTTAGATAACCATCTGTTAGCCATATCAATGACAAAGCCCGTTCCGGCTCCGGGGGTTACCGCATATTGGAACAGTTCTGGGAATTATTTTTTCTTTTTAGTATAGTATATATTGATGTTAGGTGCAGTCATAGCTAGCGCTGAGTGACTCAGGGAACTCTTACGCGCATGTGCGTAAGAGGGAGTTCCCTGTGTTAAAAAAACAAGATGTTTTGTAGAAAAAACAAGATGTTTTGTAGGAAAAAACAAGATAATCCCAAAAGCCAAATACTTTTTACTACTCCCCGCGCCTTATACTTTTTATATAAACCACAGTCCCTCTATAAACGAGGGACTGTGTATAAACTTATAAAATCATAGTCCTAGCCGTAAAATTGTTGACTTTCGATCCGATATACAGGCTGATTGTTGAATCGCACCGGCACATCCATGTTTACTTGCCCCATAAGCTTACTATTCTGCAAAGGGTGGGTTGATGGAATTCCTGGGCCAAAGATGAACACCGGGGCGAAATTTTTTGTGAACCCATGAGAAAACATAAATCATTTAACAGTTTTGATATATAATCCTAAATTGTAAGTTTGATCAAAATCGAGACCACATTCAAGGGCTATGCAGACTGTCCATGCACGCACACACAGTGACAAGAAGGCGGCAAACACCTTCTCACCAAGCACATCGAATTGGCGAAAAGAAGCATAAAAAAGCTAGGCTCATCGCCAAAACAAACGCGCCAAGCGCTAACAAAAACCCATACCAAGCGGCCCTTTTTAGGGCCACCAAATACTCCAAAAAGAGAACTACCAAAAAAACCATAAAATGACATAGAACACACAAACACTTAAAAGAAATAACAAAAATTGTACACATTAGAAACAATTGAAACACATCATTAAATACAAAATAAACAATCACCGTAACGTAACAGAAAAAATGGCCGTGGAAATAAATGAGCTATTACCAAAGAAAAGCCGACAACAACATGAAATTCAACAACAACCTATCATCGCTCAAACTATGAAACTCCGAAAAATAGTACTAGGCAAAAGCCTTAAAATTAATTCGGACACCAACAAAATCAACCAGAATAAAACCACCTCAGGATTTCAACAAATAAAGTCGTAAAATGTGACTACGCTACATCGTGAGACACAAACAATCGCTACAACACTAATTCAAAGAAAAGTCAAATTGGGCTCCACGAACAACAAAAACAAAAACAACTTGAAGGCTATCTGAAGCTGCTAAACTCGCATTTCTAGAGATACCCTTTCAAACAAGGAAACAAAACATGTCGCGTGCTAAAAGAATGGCGATAAACCAGCTTGCAAACAATAGACAAATTTCGGAAATAAACCCCTTCGACAAGGGTCGGGTTTTCGTCATTGTCAACATAAACGATTACGTACTCGAATGCGAAAGGCAATTACGCAACACTCAGTATTATACACAACAAACCAGAACAAACAATCAAAATGTACGAGAAAAAGCACATCAACCAGGATACTTGTAAGTATCTTGATCCAATAAACATAAAATCCATACCCCGCAGTGGTACTTTTTGCCTAAAATTCACAAACGTCCGCAAAAATCTCAAAGACACACCTGTCAAAACAAAATTAACCGAAGTAAAGAAACATAGATCAAACAAACTGAACCACCGAACGGACTCACAACGTGACCAAACATTAATATACTTGCCTCGCTAATCGAAAAGCAAGACCACTAAAATGCATTAAAATAAATTTTCACAAATACAAACTAAGGAAAGAATCTACACTGCGACTGATGAGAAACCACACTCGGGTTCGAAAGGCAAGCGTCAAAGGGCGACTCTATCAACTTTTGTAACAACATAGGTCCAGCTGCCAAAACATTACCGTACACACTAATCCAAACTTCTCTACAAATATCGAAAGCGAAACAAACATTTTTATTAACACATACAATCGGATAAGAATGTAGGAACACATTTTCGAAACGAATCAAACACAAACTCGACACAAAAACATTTAGGATAGTTAGGTGGGGAGCCTCTTTCACATTTTTACATCTCGCTATACTGTCTATGATTCTAAAAATAAAGTCATCTGCCACTTTTTCTGTATACGCGGTTTGGCAAAACTCATTCTCTTCAATCGAAAGTCGGGTGATTTCAAGGTTCTTTGGTACGTCGAGCTTAAGGAATGTGGTTACATTCGCGATGTTTGATTCGAAATTATTTATTTCTTCTAGGGCAAATGCTCGTAATTCATGCTGTTGGAAATACTGGCCGCTCATAAACAAGACAATAAACTCAATATCTGTGTATCTTTACTTTTATTGTCAAAGTACCACCGACACCCACAAAAAACCAAATGGTTCAGTCCAAGTATTTGCAACTCTGCCATCCGACTGGTCAACAGGAAATCAACCATAGGTGTCTTTTGGCACGTGTATACGCCAGTCACCTAGGCGACGGTAATCTGCACCACTTATCACCGTCGGGAAGGTACTCCTCCCCTTATACCACTGGCGATCCCACCCTCAAGGCACTGCGTCATTCGACCAAGCATTGTTATTGTAATATCCTGCATAGAATTAACAGCGAGGTCAACAGGTCAAATCCTCTTGGGATTTCCTGGCATGGCTGCCGTGTGGCCGTATTGTTACGATTTTTTTTTCATGTCCAGAACCATAACTCAGACATGTATCAAGCGAATTTATTTAAACTTGGTACAAGGAAATTGACCTTTTTTATACATATGTACGTCGATTTGTTTCACACTATGATCAAATATGGCCACAAAATGGTGGCAATTTTGTTATCTTTTTTCATGTCAAGAGCCATAACTTTGACAAGTCTCAACTGATTTTATTCAAAGTTAGTACAAGGACATTGACCTACGTCATACATATGCACATTGATTTTTTTTGTGATATGATCCAACATGGCTGCCGTGTGGCCATAATGTTACGATTTTTTTTTCATGTCGAGAACCATAACTCAGACATGTATCAAGTGAATTTATTCAAACTTAGTACAAGGACATTGACCTTTGTTATACATATGTACGTCGATTTGTTTCACACTATGATCCAATATGGCCACATGATGGTGGCAATTTTGTTTTTTGTTTTTCATGTCAAGAGCCATAACTTTGACAAGTCTCAACTGATTTTATTCATAGTTGGTACATGGACATTGACTTATGTCATAAATATGCATGTCGATTTTTAAGACATTAGGATAAAATATGGGAGCTTGGCGGTGATTTTGTTACGATTTTCTCATGTACAGAACCATAACTAATACATATTTCCAACAGTGTCATCCAAAGTTGGTGCAAGGACATTGACCAAATTTATACATATGCTTGTCAATTTGTTTCACGTCATATAGCAGTATCATGTCAATTATTGGAGTCTGGAAATAAGACAGATATGTCAAGAAATACTGCATCAAATTTCATGAAACTTGGTACAGATGTAAAGCTCACATTGTTTTAACATTATAAGACAATTATCAGTGTCATTTTAATTAGTTTGTAATTGCATATGTAATGAGCATCCCTAATTAGAGTGATATATCCACAAATACACGTCAAATTTGATACAGATGTTGATCTCACAGTGTTGTAAATACTGCGTCAAACTTTATAAAATATGGGTCCTGGTGATAATCTGTGAGTGTTAGGATAGTATGCAAAATGTTTGGCAACATCCTGTCTATTAATTCCCAGTTGAACGATTCGATGACCTTCTGAAATTAGGATGGCGACCTACAATGGTTTTCTGTCTACATCACCATGGAACTCATTCTTGGCCATTGAGCGCCATCTATATCAAAGTATTTTTATCACAGACCTCATTAATGAAGATGACTCTATCGTCTCTGAGGACTTGTAATCAAAGTACCCTTTAACTAGTGAGGACTGTGTCATCAACCATGACTTGTTTGTTGCTAAGCCACCATACTATGACGCCTTTTGAACCTCGTGGCCCAAGGATTTTTCGTAGATCGAGAGCAAGTGCTGTGATCGCCAGTCATATGTCGCTGACCGGTGCTTCAATGGTGAGCCTTTTCTATTTGAATCATTTTGCACTTCAACTATAACCGTCAACTGTCGTAAGGAATTGTTAGCAATCGCGGCACAGTGGGAGTGCTTTGTTCTCTCCACTCTCATTATTAGACGTACAAATATTGGTCACAGCAATGGCCTCAAACCTGTCCGTCAATGTGTCAGACCTATGGTATCCGTGTGGCCTACCCATGATGACACTTGGCAACAAGGATGCGGCTTAGAGAGACAAAGGTGTCCGCCAGAAAGCTCGGTCGATCACAACGTCTGTATTAGAACAGAATGCAATGTTGTCTGCCCAAGCACATAAAGGCACGTACCATGTCATATTGCTAGACAACTTCGATTGAAGAAAAAAGTATCAAAATGTTTCTACATGACAGCTTTTCTCTATACAGATTTAGACGTGGTTGGTATGGCCTATTTGGGCCAAATCGGCCATACCCACCACATCTGTTAAAATTCAATGGTTTACTTTTCTTGATTACGCCTACACTTTATCGATTGGAAATTTGTGAAATGGCTATTACATCAGGTTGACAACCCCACATGTGGGCAGTTAATTAAGATTACTATTTTCGCAGCTCCACGCATGGAACCATAGACAGTAGGAGAAAGCCCTCCTCTACTGTTTATGATGGACCTACCTCCGTGCTTTTTTTAAGGCAGTTGAAATTCCGAATATAGCAAGACAGGTTTGTTAGTTTCATTATTTTCCCTACAATAACAACACTAACGTTCATGAAACAGGGACAACTATGCAGACCTAGTAAAGTCGTTTTTAATGCCATTCAAAACACATTAAGCATGCAATGATCAAGATATTACCCTAGGTTTGCCGTGTGCACGGTTTCTCCACAAGACTGTGCCATATAGCATGGGGGTACTAGTTCCGCTCCTGGTCCATGACTAACCATAGATTTTGAAGACAACGTATTTACATCTTTTGACTTAAGTACGCGTGACCTAACAACAAATCCACTGAGGTTTCTCCCACGGTATCAACCGATGAGAGATGGTCAGCTATTAGCCCAACCAGGGTGAAGGGACCGTGGTCCTATGGATGGTATGAGTCATACCGACAAAGCCACTGAATATGCAGTTGGCTGTAATAAGTTTTTATAATGTGTGTGCTGAATACGATTTCTTCATTTATCACATGTCTTGGCGAGTGCGATGTACTTTATATCTATGTTGACACAATCCTGAGTTACCACAACCATGTAAAAGTTTCACAAAAATTAAAAATTGATGAAGTACGGGGTAATTGCTTGCTTCGCGTTGAAAGCTAACTTATGGCTCTAATATAAGAATTTCAACTTAAATCGTTTGCCATCTGATGTCGAATCGTTCTCAGTGTTCGTACTGCGACTGCGACCCTTGACAAATGACTGACATCGTAAGCTTTAATATAGATCATTAGATTATACACAAAGTGCCGTGAATGTCAACTTCAAATGACTTCATAGTCTAAAGCGTTATTTACATAGCAATGATTCTACATAATGATACACTTCGAACTTAAGACAGCTGAGCCATATTGATGACCTATAATTGAATATCGCATTTCAATCATATCGGTTTCAAATTATGTTTTTAAACCATGTTTGTTTATAGCAGAAAACACACTTTAAAGCAAGACCGTGTTCAAAATGGGTAACGAAGGCATTGCATTGCTTCTAGTAACGTAAAAATGTTGGGTTTTTTGCTTTAACCTCTGTCGCTTGCCTATACCCACTGGACATAGCCGGACGATTCTGCACGAAAACAAGGTTTTAAACAACAGCTTTCTTATTCAAGGCCCGATCGATCACCAACTTAAACTAAGATTCGAAATGAAAGTCCCTTGGTATTCGTCATTATTGATAATGGTCGGTTACGCACAGGTTTTAGGTATTATATACGCTGAAAAAAACACACTTTATGCGTCGGAAAACAATCGGGCAGTTACGATGTCACATGAAGGATATTTGTTTTCCATTGAGGCTTGTTTATCACACAAAAAGTGAAACGGTAAATAAGTGAGATAGACTAAATTTAATGAGCGTTACGCGATTGTAAATTTTACCGGTAATCAGTTTCAAATTAGCTAGCCTGGACGACAGCGTTGTTTGTAAAATTTGGTCTTGTATTATCAGTGGCGTTGTCTATTTTGCTCTAGCAGATTTCCAATTAACACTTTGGCAATGGCAGTGTCGTGATATCAATTGCTAAAGGTAGGGTAAGCTTAAAATTTGTGAACATTCACTAAATATTCGCCTTGGTAGGAAATTTGTGTTGGCAGGTAGGTAGACATTTTAATCACATTAATTGATAAAGAAAGGTGGTTTATCCATACTGTAAGGGTCGAGATAGCTTCAATACGCACGAGCATGATCAGTGATTTTTAGGTGGTCATTTGTTGGGTCGCCAGTGAGGAGTTGTATGTCTAAACGAGCGAACATATATCATTAGATTAATATAAGATTGTTTTACTTTTCTAAATAAAATATGTATTCAAACCAAGATATCTTATTTCAACTGCCTTGTTAAGTGTCTTTTTCCTTCAGACAAATCCCATTATATCGTAATCGAATGTTCTACGGTTAGACAATATTCTAACACCAATGAAATCCCTTTAAACAGTTGACATCAGTCACTTCATCTCATGTGTTTTTATATTGGGACAGATGTGTGTTCTTAAGGATATGGCGCAAAACGACGTGTTTGTGAATTCGTTTTTCACTTACAGTCCATCGATATTATTATATGATATTATATTATGCTGTAATCCTCAAAGTGCCTAGTCGTCAATTTTGATATCCCAATAGCAAAATGTTGTGCCAAGGGATGAGTTTGGAGGCTACATTGCCTGGCATTTTGGATTAACTTGAAAAGAAGTTTTTGCATGCGAACTATGATCATCCACCATCATGAATTTTGCAAAAAGGTACGCTGTTGCTATAGAAAAGTTACCCACGCGCGTCCAAACGTATATCAATGGACCAAATTTTCGATGACTGTTTAATAATTAACAAACAGATCTTCTCTTCTCGCCGTGAGGTCAAACGAATGGCCAGGGACGTTTTGATAACAGTGTTGTGCTGACGCGGAAAAGTACAGTAGTAAAGATCGTTAATGTTATCGAAATACGCTTTCATGCTGATGGAACTCTGCCTGAAACATTCTTCCTGTAGATCTTGTATTTCTCAATGAAGATAACAAAGGCTTAAATACAACTGATTCTGACACTTACCTCGCTTCAAATGACATTACCGGTTTAGCCCTTGATCCCACTGCCAGTTTCAACAACAAACAAGCAGTGTTGTTAAATATTAAACAGCTTGAATGAGTTAATGCATAGGAGGCATTATTTAAATTGTTTAATATAAGTGTGCTCATAAATATTCATGGGAATAAAACAATAAATATATACCATATTTATAATGCTTGGACCTGCGCACACCTTGGTGTGAGTAAGTGCAAACACACCCACGCTGCTCACTGAGTGAGCTATACACGTCAGACTGTAGCACGACTACTCAACATAAGTATCTTTTTGTAGAGCGGAAGTAGTTTGTTTTTTTTTGGGGGGGGGGATTTGCGACCTCGATAATCATAAGTGCTGCAATGCTGTTGGTACGTTTGTAGATTTAGCGTTGCATCAATGTTGTGCATTTCCTAGTTACCAAGGTGTTAGCTGCTACATCAATGTCAAGACTCTGCAACAGGTGCATATTTTCAAGAATTCCAACTTCTAAACATTGTTTTCTTGGGAAACATCTTCAGCAGCAGGTAATTAGAATAGGCATATTTAAAATGTTCAGGCAACATGATTTTTCCTGTTTAAATGCAATTTTCGGCATTGGAAATGGCAAGATTGTACTTTTTGCACTTCTCCTCAAAATTAAGCCACTTTTTGAGTCTCAGATTTCATAATTTCCAAGGGCAATGTAATAAATGAACATTCTACATCCAAATCCTTTTGAAAAATCAACTTTTTAAGTGAGCTAAATGGTTTTAGCGGTTGGAACTTCAGGTAGCTATAGGTGCAATGGGATGTGACAAATTTGGTCAACTTAAGGGTACGTAATAAAATCATGAAAACGCATATAATCATGCCGAAGGTAGCGTGGCTCATAAAAAACAGGCATTACATAAACACTACGATAGAAATAACTGATGTGTCACTCTGTCGGCACTAACACCAGCTGAGCGCACTACACGTACACGTACTCGACTGTACGACTTTAGAACAAAGTAACAGTTAACAGTGAGGCATAAAGAAGAATCGCAAATTCTTAAATCATTCCTTACGTTGAACTCTTATTCATGGTTGATGTATTTTTTGTCGCTTGGTTTCCACTGTACGCTGATATGTCTTCGATTTTCTTATGCTGAAGAATTAGGTTTAGATGTTGTTCTGATATTTTATGTGATTGTGTCTGATATTAAAATTGCGTGCATTCAAATTGCATTCAAATTTAGGAGACTTCCTAGGTACATTGGTCATTTTATTGAAGACTGAATAAAACAGCACGCAATATTAAATTTCGTATATGCATAAGTTTGATTTGTCAAAAAAACGTGATACATTTTCTTATTTGTTTGGAATTTTCTGAAGGAACTGCATTTTTTCATATGCGCTGCAATTCCCTTTGGGAGATTTAACTTCCATATACATGTATTTTTGTACATTGCTGTGATGTATTTTGTGTTTACACTGCGTGAAAAAGCTAAAATACACAGTGTATGCACTATTGATACATGGTAGATATTTACTGTAAATAAAGGGCTAGATTTGCCTCAATCTACGTATATTTGCAGCCAATGTGCTGGCAGTGCTTCCTGCTCACACTGACCAAAATGCTTGATATGCGTTCAGTATATTTACGTATATCTTTTTGTACGGAACACAAAATTAATGGTATGCTTTAATTATATCTTTGTATATGGAACATATCAATACGTTGATATGCGTAGCGTATATCTATTCAAAACAAGAGTATAAGTAGAACAGACCTTTGCAAACCAAGTGCACACTGTACTTGTACATATAACTATTATATATTGTGTATAATAACCGTATTTGACAAATGTGACAAGAGAATATATGTTCATTTACCCAGTGTTATTTTATAATATTTATATTTCTCTATTTATATCATAATGTTACCATCTATGGCGCCTGTAATTATTCATATTTGGATTAAGCTTCTCTAACCTTATAATTTTGGCAATGGACAATACTGGATTTTCGTTGAATAATTTCAGACACTGAATCAATGGAAGACCACCAAGAGGCATCTATCGACCTACAAGGCATATTATTAAATTGCATAAGCTCAGGACATTAGTTGAGTAACTCTTACAAATAAAAACATTGAACCCGATTTTAAAGTGGAGGATCACCTTGTTTTTTTTAGTTATCGTATAAACAGACACACATGCACAGACATACACACCTACACACACGCACGTACACACACACACAAACAAACAAACAAACAGGTAGACAGACATCGCTATGACATTAGCTCATGTGTTTGAACAAGTGAGCTATAAACCATTGAACTAATGTCAATCGGTGATATTCAGTTGTCATGGTATTTCAGAGTCACCAATTATTCTTTATACGATGACAAAGGAAATTGGTCACGACGTGTCTGCTACAATTTGGAAATTTCACCTATGTTCGCCAAAATAAGGTAAAAAAATATTATGTCGCTATATATTGTTATAGTGTTGCAGGCTGACCAATTGCTTTTTGTATAAAGTCAAATTAAATTTGCCGTGATACGCACACATATTTGGGAAATTTAATATATGTCAGACACACTTACATACTTTGTTGTCTGTTTAAATTTGTCACTATGAAAGTAATAACTATATATTAGATTTTTGATTTATACTAAAGCTCAGAATGTAATGGGCTCGCCATGTCGCTGGAATGTTATCAGTGTTACACAATCTGGATAAATAAGTGAAATATTGGAGATTCTGTTATCAAAGTAATGCTATCTCACCAATTGGCTGGGGGCCAAAAATGTTTTCCCTTTGTCGACTTTTTCACTTAAATGTTCTGTTTATTACGACAAAGTTATAGTTATACAAAAATTATCATTGACATATTCTCGTCCCTGGGTTGAAAACTGATTATGTATTATTTGTACGAAGGTAACAGAAATTTGTACGGAATGTCAATTTCATTCTAGAGAATGAATTCCGCATTAGTTTAATATAATAAATCATTGACACCTGATAATTAATTTTATACGACGGGAGAAACATTTTGCCTATTCGTTACAATAGGTTGTTCCTATTACATTAGACCAACTTTTATTAAACAAATCTTTTTAGTATGAGTCTGAGAGTACTAAAAGCTTATCAAAACTTCTTAGGGCGATGACACAGTACTTTGGTCACAAGATCGACTACATTTTGGAAATATGTAATACATCAGTCAAACCTACTGATAGGTACTCCATTGGAGAGACTTCATATTTATTGTATGCAATCTGTACAGGCGCTCTTTGTTGGAGTTAAATGAGATTGGCCGCAATGTCAATTTCATAGAGGAATTCTTTTTCTAGACAGTTGAAATTGTTGAATATATGACAAACAAAATAAAAAGAAATGAAAGTTGTCATTGAGATTCTGTCATAAGAGTACTGCAAGTTTATCATGAATTTTGTTTACGATTGTAGCGGATATTATTCACTGCCTGCAGTTTGGCAGCCAAAACGCGCTTTTGCGACGATGTACCCTAAACGGAACATGTTGTGCCGCATTCTTGCGTACTACAGGTCACCTCGGGCTCAGTCACGAGTTGACTGCGTTTGGTTTGGTCTGCAAGTAATATCCATTATTGGTGATGCCCTTTGTTTTGCAAAAATTATTTTGACGTTTATATTTATGTACTTCCAGAGGAGTAATTAAAAGTAACTACAACAATACAATCGATGTAATTGCAAGCTGGTATGTCCGGGTGAGCTATGACTGGTGGCTGACAAGGTATACTGCTACAATTCCTTGAATTACAGCACAGGGACAATGTAGCTTAAAGTTTGTTCTTTTGACCCTAAAATCTGTAAACTCTTCCCAAAAATATACTGTCCTGGGACACAGTGTCCCCTCTTTGAAAATTCCTTGGTGCAACACTGCTGTGTGTAAACTTCATTTGGATACGTCCCACATCTTCTGCCATAGCTTACGCGACAGCTTTTTATGTAACCGCCATTCAACATGATTGTAAGTGGGCAGTCGAATTGTGGCAAAAATCGGGTATTTAATGGTTCTCAGAGCTCTAGTAAATTGAACGGTATTCACGGGCGGAAACATAGGTGGACAAACATTAAATGGGATTGGTAGTGCCGTATTTGAAGAAAGAATAGGTTATTACAAGGCCCTTGAAAAATGTGAATATGACCGCAATGTCTGGTCAGAAAAAAGAACACTTAAAGGCAGGGGGAGCCTATAATAGTCCAGTCAATCTAAGCCAAAAAAGGGGTCAACCTAGGACTAATTGCAACAGAAATTTTTTCTTCACCATGCATTTTGGAAAGGTCCTAGAAATAACATACTAAAAGTATAATAAGATCTAAGGGGTGCAACAGTGCCTAATTTACATAAATGTAAAGAGGGCTGATGGGTATAAAATTGTCGCTGATAGATGGTTTTTACTTGAAAAATGTGGCTAAACATGATTTTAATACGTTTTTTGGCTTATATGCCTCGTTTTACGTCTAGGCTAGGTTGTTGAAAATATTTTGTCGTCACAGAAATATTCCTCATGTGCATAAATCCAATATGGCCGCCACAACACTTTACTTTTCTTTATTTTTTCTCTAATTAATAACTATTTTTAAACTACTACTAACAGCAATAGAATAATTTTTTCTAATTGTATTTTAGAGAATTCCTAGAATAACATACTAAAAGTCTAGTACAATCTAGAATTGTATATAGTGCCTAATTTGCATAGATGTTAAAAGATTATGGTTAAAAACATAGTGCTGATAGAATGTTTCTGCTAAAAATAATTGGCTAAGCATGACATGCCATGCAGGTTTTTGGCTTGTTTGCCTTGTTTTTAGTTTAGGCAATTTCAATTGAAATATTTTGTCGTCATAGAAATATTCCTCATTTGCATAAATCCAATATGGCCGCCACAACCTTCACTTTTCTTTGTATTTTTCCAAATTAATAACTCTTTTTAAGCTTCTTCTGACAGCAACAGAATTATTTATTCACTGTGTATTTCACAGGAGTCCCACAATCAAATACTAAAAGCCTAGTACAATCTAAAAATGTAAACAATGCCTAATTTGCATAAATGAAAAAGGATTATGGTTACAAACTAGGTGCTAATAGAATGTTTCTACTAAAATTATTTGGCTAAACATGATATATGCAGGTTTTCGGCTTATTTGCCTTGTTTTTGGTTTAGGCAATGTTAATTGAAATATTTTGTCGTTATAGAAATATTCTTTGCATAACAGCAATAGAATTATTTTTATTTGTGTATTTTAGAGAGGTCCTAGAATGACATACGTAAAGTCCAATACAGTCTAAGAGGTATAACAGTAACTAGTTTGCATAGATATAAACGGATAATGGTTGCAATACATTCACTGATAAAAGAAATATGCAGATTGGATTAAGAAAAATGCGACATTTTGTGCAAGTAATGTATGCGTTAATCTTATTTTTTGACCAGGCAATATTTTTGAATACATTTTATCACCCGAGAAATATTCCTAATCTGCGTAAATCAAGTATGGCTGCCACTGTGTGTCACTTTTCACTGCATTTCACTTAAAATTGTATTTAATCTACACAACATGAAGTTTTTGTTTCCATAAACAAAATGACTTGTAAACTCTAAGAGGAAGAGGTGAGACAGTGCATAATTTGAATAAATATAAAACTTAGTAATGTAACGATATCGTTGCTGTTAATAGATTTCTTAAAAATATATTGAGCAAATTGACATTTTATTCAAGCAATTTGATTATTTAATGTATTCTTTTTTGTGTGTAGGCAATGCATCATATCATTTAAGATTCCTCATTTTACATAACTGCAATTTGCCCCTCCTACCACTTTACTTTTCCCTTTCTTTGACCTATAAATGACTATATATATCATGTTAAAAAACAACCGAGATCATTAGAACTATTTCTTCATTGTAAATTTTAGTAGGGTCATGGAAATTACATACCGCAAGTTTAAAGGCCTTTGTTGGCACCACATTGTCTCATCAGAAAATTTACACACCAGATTACAATTTCAATGGAAAACAAAAAGCTATCACACCTCCATAATCCTCTTACAGACTATAGAACAAAGGCGATCCCAGGGATCGCGAAAAGTGCCTTTAATGAAGTTGTGCATAAGACAGCTAATTTACCCAAATGCTGAATGGCTCATAGATGCTATACAAACCTGGTTCTGATAATCTACATACGAAAGTTAATTAAGAGATAAGCTGACATTGTAATGACTATGTAAGATCATTTTTCTTTTTTTAGTTTAGGCAGTTTTCAAATGTATCTTACAGCAATAAAGAAGTTCTTATTTGCATTAGTCAAATAAGTCAACCATGTCGCTTCCTTTTTCTAATTGGAACATGAATTATTTCTCACCTTAAATGCTGAAAGGTCCAAGAAAAGGTATATTCAAAGTCTAATACAATCTACATTGTGCAACAGGGCTAATTGTAAAAGACTTTATAGGAAATACCTACACTCTATTAAATATAATACTTGAAACTTCAAATGTTATACAATATCGTAAAGAGAGATTCGAATTTTTTACTAACATTGCTATATACATTTTACATAATTTTAAACGATTCCTCGTGTGCATAAATCCTATATGATAATCATAAAAATAATTTTCATTAATTTTTCAAATTGATGTCAACTTATTTTAATTAATTATATTATCAGTAAAATGAGAAGTTACATTAAGAGACACTACTTGTTTAAGTTATTTATTACCTTAAGTACTTCCTATCGAAAGATGAACATTTTATAACTTGAATGAACATTTTGCTCAGTACAAAGAAATTGACATGATTATTTTCTGTGTATTTTAACTCATTGTAAATATATAGTGATAGGGCATACATAATGAAAAGCCCTGTAAAAATAAACAATTATCGATTCGTATAGTTCGTTTCAATTATCAAGAGAATTTGCGTAATGTCAATAATATTTGGAACTTACTGGCGGATATGGATTATCTAAATGCATACCAAAATGCTTGACCAAATAACAAACGCTTTGTACTAAGGGAGGCTGAGGAAAATTTGTGTTTCAGCTCTATTGTCCTCTATTTTCACCCTTGCCGGTATTACTAATATAGATTAAGTGTTGGTAAAATGTAATTTAAGACCAGGTTATGTGGTCACTGGTAAATCAGATATACTTTTGACTGTGTGTAACTTGCCTGTTAATGCCACATACAGAAATTTATGATAATAATGATATAGAAATACAATTATAATGATCGTGGTGATATAGAGGTACAATTACGATACTATACTGCCAATTATCATGAAATATGTGATAAGCAAAGCTGTTCCTTAAACAGCTGAAAGACATTACGATAATCAAAGGACACTGCATTTCTCAAAAGTTTGAAATTTCTTGAAGACAAAAATTGAAAATTAATATAAAGTCATATAATGGACTGAAGAGAGAGATTTCCTGTTTAGTCGTACAGTACACAGCCATAGCATTTGAGGAAAAACTGAAAAAAAAATTGTTGATCATGATAATCTAAATCACTGGTAAAAGCAAATCTAGATTCTTTTCATAATGTTACATGGTCTCGCTGCTTTTTCTAATTTTTATGGCCGTGAAACAAGAAAACCAAGATGTGAAGGATTTGCTTCACAGAAGCTGCCGTTAACAAGTTTATCAATTAAGATATCAAATTTTGACATCAAACTATCATATAATTGGTCATCCTGTATTTTGAACCTTATGGAAGTCCCACCTCAGATTGGCTAGACTGTCAATTCCTTGAATGATCGATCTTATTGGTAATGATACAAAAGTCTAATAATCTGTAAATGGAAAGTCCATTACATAAACAGCCCCATGAGTGATACTTGCACATCTAAGATCTGATATGATACGCGGTACAATTATCTCATCCCTTGCTTCACATATTTCCATTGAGTTGCCCTTCCCTATTCTTATGGGTTCTACAATGAACTGCAGCAGCCTCAATAACCCTGACTGAAATCAAAATCTACACTTTCTGCTATCAACGAAAGGATTCAGGCTGTAAACAAATGAACCACCTAGAGGAAGATGTGAACAGGGAGGAAGAGGAAGAAATTTATGATATGGTAATGATCATCATAATGATTGTCATCACCACCACAATCATGGTGATTCTAATGATGTTGGTATTTATACTAATCAATAGTTCAATGATGAGAAAGATGATTCACAGGCACAATTGTTAAGTGTGGTGAACAGTTTATTAGTAAGTAAATATTTCCATCGTCATTGAAAAAAGTGATCAAAAGCATAAAAAATGCCTTCAAATTTTTTACTGCCATTGAACATGTTGTAGGCGAAAATGACTTAACTATTGACAATGGATGTCAAAAAATTGAACATGACCAATGATTTTCCATGAATAACCTTAACGTTGTAAAAGAAAGAAGAATATCCAAAGAAAGTATTCTGATTCCCTTATTTAAAAAGTAATGCTCTGAAACTCTTCTCTTTATTCATTGCATTACTGAATAACCAGAAAATGTCAATGGAAGCTATTGTAGTCTTATTGTATTCAGAAGACCGTTTTGGTCAATTATGCAAATTAGGCCTTTTGTATCAAAACAATTAGAATGCAAATTAGGTCAACCTCATATTTTTTTGGTATGGAATTGATAGTTCTTGCAAAAACTTAACAATTTCATAGAGAAAAATTTGTTTACATACGACCTTAAACATTAATTTTGTCTGAAATATTGGAAAAATGGCGAATATATGCAAATTAGTTAATTTGCATGATATTTATTGGCCAAGACATATAGAACATAACTTGTTGAACCTTACTGAATAATGTTGCAATGAAAAAAAGTCACTTGAATTCAGTTTACATGCCAAAAATGTGAGCATAGCAGTCATTTTAAAGGCTATATGTAGCTAATTTGAATATATGCAAATTTAACCGATTTGCACCCCTTAGATTTTCCTATACTTTTAATATGTCATTAGTGAGACCTTTCCAAAGGTCATGGTGAAGAAATTATTTCTGTTGCAATTAGTCCTAGGTTAAACCCTAAATTGACTGGACTAATAAATACCCCTATCTCCCTGGGCATTCATAATCCAACATGAGTGGCACATGATAAAAGCGTCAACGAATGTTCCCGAAAATCTGGAGCTTTCAACAACCATGGCGTAAATTAAAGCATTGTTCCAACATATTACGTTTTGTGAATACTTGTGGCATCACCTTGTTAGCGAAATTCTCTCATTTTTTCCATTTTAAGTTGATTTTTGATGCCAAAACTGCTTCGATGCTGTGTTCGAAGCGTCCAACAAACAATAGATGAAAGCATTCATACAGCTGCCAATCACGAGGGGACGCGCAAAGGTGCAAAACGATCAAACATTTGTTGTGTACATCCGATCGATTACGATGTCAACAATGACTAAACGATTCTTACAACTGAGCAAAATACTTGACCAACGGTTACTGAACACGAGTCTCAGATGAGTTAAGACACAAACAGACTATTTCATGGTTTCAAGCAAATTGCCTCTCCCTGTTTTTCTGTTGAACTGTGGACCTCTAGACCTATGAATGGGTGATGTGTATGTTGCCCTTCAGTACGATATTTTACGATATATCTCTTTTGGAAGTATGTTGTCGCCTAGCCCTGTGTACGATGCCGTGTGTTCCCGGCGTTATACGGCCTCCCACCACAGCTTTGCTGATTGCCATGGACAAGACCGGCAACATGCGGATCCAATTCGGACGGAACACGAAAATCTACTTTTCGAACTGTTTTCGGCCGAAATAAACTCGATTCCGATCTATGCAGCCAACCCAAATCACTCAACCGCTCACAGACTGCGAAAAAATGCTCCCGTGACGTCCAAAACCGTTGTTTGCTGGCGATGCACGGTCAATGGCCCATACAGTGTACGGCCATTGGATACGTTCACGCCACGATTATACAGGTGCCCATGAGCTGCATTATTTTCTGTCGGGTCGGGGCGATGAAATTAAATCGCGATTGCTTCATCTCTGTCAGATTTGACCAAAAAGAGACACTTGACATAGATTATAGCATCAAATGTTGACCGTTCAGCCTGAAACATGATAAAAGGTTTAAAGATCGCCGTGATGTCGTTCTTCTCTATACGTTTTTCTGAGCTTGTTTTTTACTAAATTGCCCTAAGTTATCTGACGTTTTTTTTGAAATCTTAATCAACTTTTCTTTCCCAACCAGGACACAACATTACCTTTTTACTTTCATAGTAACTTAGGATTCATTTAATTCGCAGATTAATAGACTCTTATCTTCCTCGATTGTCTGTGACAGATTTTGCTATCCCGATACCGATATTGCGTTCGCACTCAGGTGTCTTGAAACTTACGTCATTCACTGAAATGGTTTTTGGACAAACTCAAGAAATTCGACAACTACTACCGAATGTTCGGCAAAATTTATAGCGACTAGCAATAATAATTATGGTCATTTTACCGTCTTTAGCTAAGTGGACTCGCTTGGCGGAAGCAGTATATAACGTTCTGAGTTCCCATTTTTACCCTACTGTGTGAGTGTAGTATTCGAACGAGTGAGATCATAATCTTACGCTGTTCCGAGTGGCCTGGATATTTTTTATAATATACAATAAATTGACCTCATCAAAATTACACTGTTTTACAATGCTTGGATATTGATATTTTTCTATACTTTTTTACTTTTGATTTGAAGTCTTTTGATTCTCCATTGGCGGCAGCACATGTACGGTAACAACCGTCATGTGATGACCGGAGTGTGTTTGTAAAGTTATCGGCAAGTTGTCGGGAAGTTGTATTTAGAGGCTGCAGTTCGGGATTTTTCAAGATGAACAACACATTATACATTTCCTACATCTTTGAAACGGGGATTACGGTAATCTTTCATGTGATGAACATTTTTGAACGTCTTTACAAAGTGTTCCCGCGATGAGTGTGGACTGATTCTTTGTTTGTAAAAATCGTCAGAAATGGTCCAGTGACCGTGTTAAAATAGACACAGATGTAAAACCACTGCAAGGAAAATAGTAAGAAATTCTCATTGCAATATTTGCTGTCGTATTTCTCAGCAGGAATAACCCATTTTTACACGTTGTGTATAAGAACAGCAAGCAGGTTTTCGGCGGTCAATTGCTTCTATCATAATGATCTTGATCGCAGCTATTTGGCGAGAAGACAGCGGGTACTTATAACCTCGCAAAATTTTTGATATCATGTCTTTGTATTGAAAATTTTCGATCGGAGGCAGCTCAAATCAACAGCCATGGTATATTGGGAATAGTGTTCTCACTGGACGCCGAACTACCTGCTATCAACAGTACGTTATGTACCATCGGCGGTATCACATTGGTCGTAATCTTGTCTAATTCTGCCCCGCCTTTTGTACCGTCCAGAAATTACAAACTAGATTTTTTTACCCTGACATATAATACAGCGACCTTGCACACTAATGATCATTCCACTGTTTCTGTTGGGATTTGTTGGGTTTTTTTAATTTGTTCCGTGGCCCCGGTAAGATTTTTTCAATACGATACACAGTTTGAATTTTTTTTTTTCAAGGTAAATTTAGTATATTCCCAGTTGTTGCACTAACGTCAATTCTAATAAAATGCCTGGCACGAATCATTCTGCACTATTTGGTCTTCAAATATCAGCTTATCAAGACCTATTACAAATTGCTTAAAGCCAACACAGGAACACGGAAGGTGCTGTTCTTTGTCTTCTGCATACCGTCGCACAACACCTTGACACTTCCAATGCGTCTGTTCCGATTTTATTGTTCGACTTCTCAAGTGCATTTACTACATATCTAAACTTATTGATCAGAAAATTGAAAAATATATCAGTCGACAGGCAAGGAATATGTTGGGTTGCAATTTTTAGGTTACGAGACCACAGTTTGTTTAGGTACGTATGATACGATCGTATGAGCGATTGAAAAATGCCGGCTCGCCTCAAGGTTTGATATATCACCGTCATTATTTACCATATTTACATCTGATTGTACCCCATACATGCGGACAGCAATGGTAAGCTTTACAAATTTGCTGACGTAAGACTTTAGCTGGCCTCATACAGCAGATCAGGACAAAGTCTGCAAGCAAGAAGAGAACAGATTGTTTACATGGCGTAATGATATCAGCTTGTTTCTGAATGTAAAGAAAACATAAAAATGAAAATTGATTATACGAAAAACTACTATCAAGCCACCTCCATTAAAAATCCGGGGTAGGGAGGTTGAAAGGGTTAATAGTTATAATATCTTCGGATCCTTCTTAGGGCGACATTTCTTAGTCTTGTGTTTCTCATCTCCCGACCGACCGTAAATTTCAGCTCCGACATGAATATATATATATATATATATATATATATATATATATATATATATATATATATATATATATATATATATATATATATATATATATATATATATATAT